>CAJJDP010000004.1:480416-757417 GCA_905182995.1 Paramecium octaurelia
TATTTACTTAATTTATTATTATATATTATTCGTATAATTAAGATTCAAAGCAAAGAAGTAACATAATTCACTCAATTTATTAGTATTAGATAAGATTCATAATTAATGTTTAAAATAGAAAAAATTTAAGTACATTAATTACTCAATTTAGTATTCGATATTATTCTAATCCCTAACTTTTATATCATCTGCTTTTTTAATCTCTAATTAATCTTGGATTTTCAAGAGTATTTTATCTATGTTTAAGAAGAATGAAAACTCAGATAACTTACTTTATGTTGAGTTATTTGGATTTTGAGCAAATTGTTATTGTGTTTATAAAATACAATTCTTAATAATTTTTGGTTAGATGTTTAACTCAAGCTCAAAAAGAGAAAGATCTGAGAGTACTAAAGGAAGTATCTAATTTATATTAGATTGAATGATGTAATAAAACATGATCAATTCTACTTTCAGTTACATTTTTTTTTAGTCTTTTCTAGAAATGCAATTAAGTTTGGAAAGATGGTCCTAGAAATTTCAAGGAACTTAATTGCATTGAAATACATACTAATAATAATTTCTCTAGTTTGGCTTAATTTTTCAACCAGTTTCCAAATTTGATTTTTATCTCTGATATGTAGATTTTTTGTTAAGTAGAAATGAAACAGGGAATATTGAAGTATTCATTTCTTGCTTTTATAATTAGATAATCGAACTATTTTGAATACAGTAATTATCAGCCAGTTCTCTCATGGATTTATATGGTGGTGGAGATAGACCTAGTAACTTGGCGAAGATGAAATTTTAGCACAGGATTCACTCATACAAATACTTGACTTGGTAACATTTTTAAGCCTTCATTTTTATGAAAATTTTTATACAGAAAATTGAGTATTATTAAAAATATTTTTGTATGAATCTGTTTTCCACCACATAAAAATATCTAATCATCTAATTTTTCATCCTTTCAGGACTTTAAGTATGTGGTTATTATTAAGTTTAGATATTTTTAAAACTTTAATTGGATCTATTTGGCAAAGTTTTAAATTTTGGGAATCAAATTCTTTCAAGCTGAAATTTACTTTTAATAGATTATTATAAATTATTTTATATTCAATTAATGTTTATATTATTTAATTAAAAGTGAGTATTATTTACATTTCAGCGATTTTGAAATCTAAGTTGGGGTGCTAAGGATGTTTATTTTTGCTCTAGATACTTTTCAATTTTTTTAAGAAAGGAATCGAAATTTTTATCCAAAATTTACATATTTTGTTTTAACATCCTAATTAAAAAATGTAAATTTAATTTATCTGCTATATAAGTTTGGATAAAATTTTGCATTATTCGCATAAATTACACTTTATCCTAAGAATTTCTAATTCATGCTAGAAATACAATTTAATGTCCAAAGGATTCTTTTAAAGTTTCTATTATGTTGCTTTTTGTTTGGAAACAGAGAAGTCTTTTTGGTTCTGTATTTTGGATAAGTTACCATTTGATTGAATCTATTTAGACAGTAAATTTAATTCTAAAACATACAACTATGATAAAAACTAATTTTATCTATCACTTAAGAAATTCAACAAGCCTAAAACCATAAAAGCTATTTATTCACTATGGATTTCCACAAGTTGCCAAGTTTACATTTTAATTAAATTCAATAATATCATAGAATTATATAAAGAAAAATATACTAAAAGTAAAACAATCACTTCCATAACTCAAAAAATAATTTTAAATCTTGTGAATATAATGGAATGAAATTTTATTGAATTTTTAATTTGCTATTCAGAAAATATATTTAAGTAGGATATATTGCATTACAAAAAAACACAATCCAACCTCGCATTAACAAAAGGATATTAATTTACTCAGGTAAGTCAGATCTGCGATGTTGAACATAATTACAAAAGCACAAAAACCACCATACACTCGTAAACATAAATCATAAACTTAAAATTTATATAATCGTCCTCATATGGAATTTATCTTCAATGAAAAATGATACCTAAATACTGCCAAATAATCAGGAGCTGTCCTAATAGCAGTCAGAGTTCACAATTAATTAATTCTTCACGAAAGATCTTTCATTTTATTTCCTAAAATAGACAAATAAATAGAATACTAATTGATCTAAGTAATAATTATATTGAATCTTGATAATCATGCAATTAAGTCAATATGAGAATATTTTCTCTGTTAACCCGCTTTAAAGGATTAAATAATCAACTGATCTCTTCAAAATGAAATCATCAATATATGAGTATTCTTAATTTTGTGTAGATGTCTGCTAACCCAAAAAAAAATAAAGGAGATTAAAATCTGTATTCTCTGATGCTGATATTGTTGCTTGCAAAAGTGGAGATAAGAGCTGTTATGTTAAAGGAAGATTGTAGCCAACCAGATCTTTGGGTGACATTAGATTGAAATTCAAAGAGTTTAACAATCCTAAGAGTGTTTTGGAAGACAAAGGATGTTTAAAATCTATCTCGAATTTTAAAGGACCTTACATTAGTGTAACTATTTACGAAATTCAAAAAGGAGATAGATACTTAGTTTTAGGCTCTGATAGATTATGGGATGAATTAACAAAGTCTGAAATCTCAAAAGTATGCATTCTCAAATTAATGAAAGATTGTGCAAAAAAACTAAATTAACAAAGTCGAGATTATTAAACAAATTTTTAAGACTCACTTTCTCATGCAGCAATATCCAATAAAATGTCTGATGAAGAAATAAGAAAGATTCCACTCGGCAAAAGAAGAAAGTTGCATGATGATATAACTGTCATTTTAGTTGATCTTTAAGGTTAAGTGTGAGAAATAGTAATTTTATGTAATTTTTTTATCCATCAATAAATATGATATTGATTTTCTTAACTGTTATGTTGGTATTGCAGTTGTTTTTAATATTGAATCAGCTGGAAATTGAAATTCTACGGATGTTTTAGTTCATTTCATATTCATATTTAAATCATTGGTGTTTTTACAATTGATCAATATTATCATATAATTATTCATTGAATAAGAACTTACAGATTATTACACTTATTGCATCTTCGAAAAAAATCAAATTCAAAACAATAATCAATTTTGTTATCTATAAATCTTTACTTAATGCTTTTCAATTCATTGAATTATAAATTATTCTACCTTTAAGATAATTAAACTCATTTAGAAACGAACTTAACCCTTTTAATTTTACAAATAACTATTTATGTTTCTTAAATGTTCAAATTCTTCTGAAAAAACAGATTTTTAATAATTTAGAAATCATTTATTTTAAATATTATTCTTTGTTTTTACCTTCTGACCTGTTTTCAATCATTTTTTGAAAAATCGCAATTGGAAAAATAAATGTGGTAACTAATAAGACCGAAATTAGTCAAGGATGAAAAGACACAACACTCAATGATTTTATAATAAAAAATTAAGTGAAATTTAAGATTAGTGTATTGCGTATATCTATACTTGATAGTCAAAAGTTATAATTGAAAAACAGTTCAGCTTAATTTATCAGTATCAGAAAAAAAAAACCTAAATACAATCTGTTTATCAAATTATTAAAAATACAAAATTAGGCGTCTCACTCTTTTAGTTATCGTTTGTATTCATCATTTTCTTTTTGCAACTTTAAAATAATGTCTTTTAACATTTAATTTTCTTCAACTAATTATGAATCCATTTAAACATCTTAAAGTTACTCTCTTTATTTCTTTACTAGTAAATGCAAATCTTAATTTTCTCTTCTTAGTTGTTTGATTTCCTCCTAGTAATCATATCCAGTTTTGAGAAGAACTTTTAACGGACTTTCTTGCCTAGTATGGTGACTAGTAATTATTTTTTAGTTAAAGTAATTTTATGTAATTTAAAACTTTGATGTATCAAATGGTGATGGAGAATTATGAGAAATTCCAGATTTTAAATTAATTATGTTCCTTTAATGAGAAGTATTTGGTGTTCCAACTGTGGAATGTAGAGAAGAATGCTTTAATCTTGAAGGAGTCAAAAAATTTGCAGTCTTACAGCCACTGCTAGGAGAAAGTAAGGGGCTTTATGTTCTCATTTCAATCTAATTTTTAATAAAATTATTTATATTTTTTTCATGATAAATGATTCTTCATATATTCATTTTTAACATTTGTCTTTTGAACTTTTTCATTGCCTTCTCAATATATAAAAATCTCTTCTGTTCTTTTCTTCTTCAAAGCCTCTAGATATATATCTCAAAAATTTCCTCCACTTCTTCTCTTTCTATTTTCTCTCTTTAATGATATAATCACTTGCTTACTACTCAACTCTTTCAAATCTTATAATTATTGTAGGAGCTATATCTAGATTGTTTCCTCAACCTTTCTCTCCAATTTCATTTTATAATTCATCTGTTAATTTTGAAAGATCTTTATTTAAATATGCATCAATGGATTAATATGATTCAGATTGTGCTTAGAAGATAGTTTGAACATTTTACTAGTTCTTCTTGAGAAACTTCACCTTGAAAATTATTAATCTACTTAACAAGCTAATTACCAGTTTTTCTTTCGTATTTTACATTTTAATTTGAACTCTCCTTTTAATACTGGATTCAGACATATTTGATATAATTAAATATCAATCAAAATTTATTTCTTTTCTTATTAAATAATAGAATATTCAATAATAAAATATGTCATTAGTTTTGGGATTAATCTTTGAAAATGATATAAAATTATAATATATATGAAAATATATCACTGCATAGAATTTAGAATAATTTAATTACATAATTGTAAAATCTATTTGATTGATTCAGTTTTGAACAACATCTAAATACATATCCAAAATAATATTTACAAACAAATCTAAGTTATTAAATTAGAATTGAATATTAAAAGTTAAGTTTCACAGTTGAATCAAGCTTTATATACATTAAATCTAGATATTTTAAACTCAATTTCTTCACATCATCATATTCGGGCATTTTCTAATAACTTTTTAGATTGTCAAATTTATTTTATTTATTTGAACTTTTAATAGTTTCCTCCATAACATTTTCAATTTATATGGCATTCTAATGATAATCCTTTTCAGATCCTATCAATAATACTAAAGCATCTAATTTGGCTTACAATTAACTATAATATTTGCCTTATTCATTTGGCAATACTTTTGAATATTTGATGAACATAATTTAACAGCTGTTTAAATTTACTTAATTTATCATGGGGTTGGAATTTTAACTTCGATAACAGTGGCGATTGCTTGAATTGAGACATAGATCTCATTGGAGTAATAAATATTGATTAGCTAAACTCATTTCAGGATTTGGTGATTAATTTAGCCTTACAACATTTTTAAAGGGCTCCCTTGAAAATCTAAAGTAAATTCAATCTAATTATGCTTGAAACCGAAGTATACTAATTTGTTTTTTGTCTAACCAAGTCTTATTTCAAAGTAGCCCAATTAACATTATTCTTTTTGTTTTACTAAGAAGTCTAGATAACAAAAATCAAAAAATTTTATACTAAATTAAAGATAGTTTAAGCCATAAATTATTTTGATTTGAAATTATGAATCTCTTATCTTGATTTTGAAATTGTTAGGACAGATCTAAATTCATTTAATAAATGAAATAAGAATAAACTTTTATTATTAAATAATAAATAGAATTGACATTCTGACATTTATTTAGGAATGAAATCTTTATTCTTATTTTAACTGAAGCCTAAGTCAGCATTATTATTCAATATATAAATCGGTTCACAAAACAACAATTCGAATCAAAACAACACAAATAACTATACTTTGTAACGATATTGAAAAAGAACAAAAAAAAAAAGATAATAAGAATTTTTTGATTATTTTTATCATTGTTCAAAAATTAATTATTTATTTGATGTCAATTATTGGAGTATTGGGTGGTATTTGTTCAGGAAAAACGTTATTCTGTTCGTTAATGAAAGAAATGTATGGCTACTAAATAGTTTACTTTGATCAGGAAATTGATTTGAATAAAACTGCTATGCAAATATATAATAACTGGAATACACCTACAATTATCACAGCGATCACAACAAAGGAGCAGTTACGAGTCTTGAAGAAAAGAAACTATTTTCACTTAATATATTTGGATGCACCTTCATTTACAAGATATAGAAGATATTGTGAAAAGAATGAAACAATCAAGTTTGAAGATTTCGTGAGACTTGACGATAAAGTATCAGAATTTTCACTTATTTAAGCAAAAATATGATCTAGATTTCTTGGAGTTGGCAAAGAATTGCAAGGTTTATCTTAAAAATAATACAAACGCAATTGAAGAATTCAGAAATTACTTGAAGCAATAAATGTCTAAGATTATTAGACCATTTCGACCTGATTGGGATGTATATTTTATGAAAGTAAGATTATAAATCTAAACATTTTAGATTGCATATACAGTCAAATAAAGAAGTAATTGTATGAAGAAGAGTGTCGGCGCAGTGCTAATTAACAACAATAAAAGAATTTTAAGCACCTCTTATAATGGAACTCCAAAAGTGATGAAAAATTGTAATGAAGGAGGGTGTGATGTTTGTAAGGAATCAAAAACCTTAGATCTGATTTTATACAAGTGTATGTGCATTCATGCAGAGGAAGGATGCATTTTAGAATTAGGAATCACACAAACTAGAAATACTACTTTGTATACAACGTTGTTTCCATGTGTTTGGTGTTGTAAAGCCCTTTTGTAAGCTGTATGATTTAGAAATTATTTTAAGGAAGTTTCAAGAATAGTATATTGTGAATAAGGCAATTGGGATCTATC
Source organism: Paramecium octaurelia (assembly GCA_905182995.1). Classification (NCBI taxonomy): domain Eukaryota; phylum Ciliophora; class Oligohymenophorea; order Peniculida; family Parameciidae; genus Paramecium; species Paramecium octaurelia. Next base: position 487,188 of record CAJJDP010000004.1, read on the forward strand.
TTTAAAAATTATATAGAATTTAATAAAGTATGATTAAATAGATATTGAAAAATATATTTATTGAGTTTTATTCAAAATATAGACTATGTTAATATTTGTATTAAATATTAATTGAAATTATTAAGGAAATATAAAATAAAAGATAATTCAAATTATATGATTTCCAAAAATAATCCCATCAACCAAATAATAATATGCAAGAGTCATAGGATTAGGAGTATAAGAAATCTTTGAAAATATATAAATTTGTCTAATTCTTTAAGAAATGGAGGTTATGTTGATGAGATTTATCAATATAAACAAGTTAAGATATTTAAGAATAATATTTGACTGAGGAAGAATAAAAAAATACGTATTGAAAAGATCATGTTTTGATTAGTTTGACAACTTTTTTAAGAATTTAGTAAATGATTAAAAATATTGGTCATTAGATATCAAATTAGCAAACCATTTGATATCTAAAATTGTTATGAATTCTCTATTTAAAGGAAGGATTAATTTTAAAAGCGGTAGCATGATTAAAATGATAAAATTAATTTGGATGATTCAATAAAAATTATAAAAAATGCTTGCAATAGTACAATGAGTTAGATTAAATAGAGAGGTGTTTCATTTGCATAGAATTTTAGATTATAGAAAGGAATAAATTAAAGGTGAAGTACCTCAATAAGGAGAATAAAAAATAAAAAGTATGTAACAATTATATCATAGTATATTTATAATTAGTTAGGAATATAGAAGAAAAATTAGAATGTAAAATTGAAATGAAATTCTTTACAAGGAAGGGTTTATTTATTATTCCAACTTTTCAAAAGACATTACAATTGGATAATCTGTAATAAGTTTCTTAAAAATTGTTATTTTCATAGTGAATTGTTAATATATATACAAATATTCAGAATTTAGAAATTCATTAATAAAAAATAAATCTTATTAAATGGGGTATTTGAACGATAAAGGAGTAACATATGATTACTATGAATCTCTGGCATTTTAAAAGATGCTTAAAGAAAAAGGAATAGTACAATTTTTGAGCTTGCTAAAAATCTTTGGGAAATTCTAATTACACGAACATTAATTTGAGCATCTCTCAGATCCTAATGTGAAATAAGTAGAGACCAAAATGTAGTTGTTCTGGGGTGATGAATTTGAAGGTCACGTGATAAAATTGTATGATGATTAGAAATTAGCACTTTTGAACCCTAATACTAGTAAAAATTATATGGATTAAAATAGGTGGCTTATTTCAAAGTTTGGGTGAAGAACACTAGAAGAAGTTGCCATTTGTAATATTACCAGAATTTGGTGCTTGGATGATTGAATTGACTCCAAACAAGCCATATTAATGCATGTGCTACAATTTCGATCAAGTCTTAATAAATATGAGAAAGAGAATTCAAACTCTGTAAAGTTATCTACCACAAGGAAATCAATATGTTCTTATCCCAGTCTATCCAATGTTAGGAGTTGGTAGATTTACAACAACTGTTGAGAGTGATTTGACAGCTTCTATGATCGAAAAGATCAGAAGTTAGACAAGCTACATAGAAGGAACTCCTACTTTGTAATAAGATGAAAAGTAATTTCAAAATGAAAAATTGATCTAACCAGCAACTCCGTATAAAGAATTACCGGTGGAGCCTATTTGTAATTACTTCTCTTAAAGTATATACTTTGATGATAGAATAATCAATCCTCACCCAAGATACTCAACCTTAGCTTAGAATATTAGACTAAGAAGAGGGTCAAAAGTTGAAATCAAAATTCCATTGTTTATTGACTAAAATACAAATGTAGAAGAGAGTGAATATGAACCAAATCCAGGGTATATCTATTATTTTATTTTGTTAGATATATAACAATGGATCATATGGGTTTTGGAATGGGAAATTGCGCACTCTAAACTACTTATTTGAGTATTGATATAGATCATGCAAGATTGTTGTATGATCAATTAGCAATTTTGGCTCCTTTGTTTGCAGCTTTGACAGCAGGTAGTCCAATTTATAAAGGAAAAATATCTAATTGGGATACTAAATGGGATTGTTTAGAAATGTCAGTTGATTGTAGAAGTGAAAAAGAAAGAAATCCTTAAAATGCAAATTATATACCTAAATCAAGATATTCAACAATTTCATATTTCATTTCTAATGATAAAATGAATTTAGAAGAATACAATGATCTAAATTTTCCAGCTAATGAGGAAATTATGAAATTTACAAAAGAAAAAGCATAAGAAATGGATATAAAACTAGATGATAAATTACTTAAACATCTGGGAATCCTATTCTTAAGGGATAATATGGTGATGTTTAAGGATAAAATACATATTGATGATAACACAGCTCATTTTGAAGCCATTTAATCAAGTAATTGGAATTCTGTCAGATTTAAACCACCTCCTTCTTATAATTCAAAAATTGGATGGAGAGTAGAATTTAGAACTATGGAAATTTAATTGACTGCAGAAGAAAATGCTGCGTGGTCTATCATGATACTTATGATTGTTCGATTGTTCTTTACAGTAAATTTATTAATATTATTTTAGAACTATATTCCAGTTAACTTTTACATGCCTTTATCCCTTGTTGATGAAAATATGAGAAGATCAAAAGAGAAAGGAGCTATTTTAAATAAAAAATTCTATTTTAGAACTAACTTTTAAGAATATGGTCCTGCTACTGTAGAAGAACTAACCTTACAAGAAATATTTTTTGGTAAATAAGACAACACTTTTATTGGAATCATAGGACTAATTCACTAAAATAGAAATGTAGTCAACAAATAACAATGTGCATAAAAAGAAGAACAGGTCTATTTAAAAAATAAAATACTGCAAGATGAAGTCATCGAATTTGTAAGAAGCAAAGTTAATGGCACTACTAAAACACTTGCTTCTTGGATGAGAGATTTTGTAACTTCACATCCAAATTATAATTAAGATTCAATAGTTACACACGAAATAAATTTTGATCTTATCAAAACACTTACTGCTATTAAGGATAGATAAAAGGAGGATCCCCACTTTCCCTTAATATTCAGTATGTGATTTTATATTTTCAACTAAGTTTATCATTTTAATAATTATTATAAAACTTGTAAAAGAATAAATAGTAGCACAAAGCAATAATTCACAATTAGGTTTGAAAACTCTCTTGACTCTTGATAGTCCAACCACTTACTTATCGTATTAATTAAATCTACTTTTCAATTTTTCCATTTTTAATTGAATTTGTAATTTTTACTTATTCCCCTTAATAAGTCGTCTTATTCAATCTCTTTAATTTCGGACTTATCTATTCTTTATAAATAATTTAATGATGTGATAAGCAACTTTGTATGCTTTTATTCTTAGTTTGCGATGAATTAACATTTTTTTTAGGTCTAGATTTCTGAATATAAAATTTTCTTTCAGTGATATTGTTTACTTATTTCTGATTATCTAGAAGTGATGATTAGGTTGGTAATTAGTACTCAACACAAGGGATGTTTTTTCGTACCCTCAAAGGAGAATTTTATTCAGATTAGATCTCTGTTTGTTATCTCAAAGGTTCAATAATTCTATCCATACAGGTATATGAAATCGGTGTAACTTAGGTTTTATTTCGAGTAATTTTATTTAATCTTAAAAGTTTGGCTGCAAGAGCTTTTGTGTGATCTTTTGGTTCCAAATTTGAGGTTATAAACATCTATTGTTGATGATTATCTTCTTATTTTTCTTATGCAGCAGGTTTTAGATATTTGAACTAACTATTGCTTCTTTGTTTTGAACGTATCACTTCTAAGATCTGACGTATAGTGGTGATTTAAGGTTGATTTAATTTATAAGGTTTAAATTCGATTTATTTTTATCTTTGGTTGAGAAATTCACGAGCTTTCCGATAATTCTCCTGATACTACATTAAATAACCAAAAATAATTATAATAATTAGTTTTGAACTAAACATAACAAAACATCAATCATGAATACTGAGAGTATAGGCAGAAGCTTTATTATTGTTGTAGGAATACAATTCTCTAATTTCAGGATGAGATAGATTATTTTCATTTTTTTTTAATCCTTACTTTTAGAATATTTGAGGTAACTTATTTATTTATCTTGGTCTAAAGAAGGCATCTTTAGCTCCAGTTAATTTAAACTTTTTCTCATTGTTATTAATATATTAAGGATTATTGTGGTTGTTTCCTAACTTAATCTTCGGCAAAACTAATTTAGGTTGATCATCTTCAATTTAGGTTAGCACTCTTCTCCTCGTATTGTTAAATTAAGGAGTTTCCATATCATCAAGAGATATTGTTCTACTCTCTTCATATAAACTAGAGATTTTTGCTCTTTTTGGTATCATATTTTACATATTATATTTTATATTATATAATTATTTCCTTAAATATTGATGGAGGTTGATCCCTGTAGTTTCGTGAATCTCAAATAGAAAAATTTGTAAAGCAAACTTTTAACATCTTTTATTTATTCATAGGTGTGTCTGGTGTTCATAGATGAACTTTATAGTTCTTTAATCAATTATCTCCAATATCAACTAATTCATTTTGTTAACGATGATTATTAAATTTTAATTATATAAAAAGATCATTTTTTAACATTCATTAATGGTTTATTAGATTTCTTAACTATTTTTTATTCAACAACAGTTTTTATTTTATGAACTTAATTCTTGAAATTGTCAATTTATGAAATTTATAAGGCTTTACTCTATTTTGCCATCTAAATCATTGATTGAGTTTATTAAATTTGATCATTTTACTGTTAAATTAATTGTGAGTTTTCTAATTTCAATTAGTTATTCTCCTAATTAACCTTTTCTAAACGAATACGCAATAATTCTAACTTATAATCAAAACCATCTTTCATGTTTTAATGTTAAATTCTACATTTTCTATTCAAAATTATTTACTTTAAATCATCTAATTCTTCTTCCAGTTAATGAATGTTATCTCTCGAGGATTTGGATCTCATAGTATTATATGATTGGAATAGTTCCTTAAGCTCAAATTCCAATTTTAGATTTCTCTACTTCAACTGTTGTAGTTCTGTTAATAATATTGCTTTATCTTAATACATTTAATTCATTTAATGGAATTAATTAAAATTAAATGAGTATTAAATAACTAGCTACAAATTTCGATGTTCTATATCGAAGAGTCAGCGATAGAAGCAAAGTGACTGAGATCCTATTGGGATAATTATTTGAGCGCTCTGATGCTGAAGAAAAGTACCACAAAGCCCTTGAAAAAATCACTGGGTAAATGTAAAATAGCGGAGGAGACATCGATGATTTGTTGAAGGCAATCAAAATCAATTTAAATCAAAGAGCATAATATTATAAAGTAATAAATCTAAGATAAAATAGCAATTTAATTCATCATACAAGCATGATGTTGAACTAGCTATCAATGATCTTAAATAAATCTAATGTCAATTTAAGCCTTTAATCCAGGAGGTCTTGAAATTGGATAAGGACATAAAAGTAGCCTTAGATAAATATGATCGCTAGAAAGATAAAACTTTTAGAGCTTCTAAGGATTATGAAGAAGCTGCCATAACTTTGGAAGCATAATGCTGGAATAAAGAATGCACTCTTGAGTCTAGATCAAAGGCTTAAGTTAGGTTAAATCAATAATTAGTTTATAAATAAGAGAATGAGTCGGCTCTTAGATTAGCTGCCATTACCTATAATAATTTCGTTTAATCTTATACCACTTTATTAGAAAATGGAATCTAATAACTTATATCTTTTCATACTCAAATTTTTTCAATCAGCAAAGTAACTATTTATTCACATTTTATAAAGGACATTCTTATGAAAATTTTAGTTTATGAAATATCAAAAACAAGAAATCTTCAATATGATAGCGAGCAGTTTTTCAAAGAAGCTGAAAAATATTTGGATCCTTAAGATGATCCTCTTGCTCCTGGACCTTCAAGCTAAATTGGAATCACAAAAGAAAATTATCTCAAGGTAACTTCACAATAAAATTCTTCTTTTTTAAAAAATATAGCAGATTAAATATCATTAAGTCATCGTTTAAATGTTAACAGAGAAACTGTTTCATAATAATAATTAGAAGTTGTTGATGAAATTGATATATTATTAGCGAATCAACAATTTATTGATGATTTAAAAGAAGTTTCCATCAATCTCATCAACAAAGTTAATAAGAAAAATAAATCTAAAAATAATGAAGATAAATAACCTGCTGGAGTCTAAGCTATGGTGAATAAATATAAAGATTAATATGGAGAATAATAATTAATAAAGATATTTAGTTATATTAAGCATATTATTTAAAGTACTTAAGAATAACAAATTAAAGGATGGAAAAATATACCATTAATCGAACATAATGTTTTAGAAGATTAATTAGAGCGTAAGTTCTTTAGAGAACTTGGTTGCATTATTTTAGAATCATTTAGATAAGCAGGGTAATTTTAAAAATTTACTTAGGTGTTCCCAATTAAGCTAATTTGGATTCAAAAATATTATTACCTTTACTCAAAAATTATTAGAAGTATCTTAGAGGGAAGGAGAGTTGATATTGGTAAAAAGACTGATTACTATGATTTCTACTATCTATACAATAGATGATAAAGAAAAGAGATTTTTCTTATAAGATAGCTTGATTTCTATGTCTATATGGAAATAAATTGATTTATGGGAAGGGGTTATCTATACTACAATTGAAGCAGAAATAGATAAATCTGCTATGAAAGATTCTACACAGTTTACAAAAGAATAAATATTTAAAGATAAAAATGTCATTTATTCTAATTTGTTAAGTCTGACTTTAAATATGGTTAATTTTAAGTAACTATTTAATTAATTCAATATAGAATAGATAAGTAGGAAATAAAGAATGTTTTGAATAAATATGCGAGAGCTTTCTAGCTTTTTGAATTATAAACTTAAGAGCTTTTAAAATTTGCAGAAAATGATGGTAAAATCGAGCCAAATTCTAAAGTAAACTCATTATCAGTTTTATAATCTTTGTACTACTAACCACAAACGACTTCCACCATCTAAGGACCATTAGGTTAAAAAAAAGTAGTAATTTTTGATAAGAAAAATCCTTTGTCATCGAATTTAACAGTTTAAAAGCCTGGAGGAAACCAAGTGTATTTCTCATAAGATACTCCTACTCGCGAAACTATATCACCTTAAGTCTCCCCTTATTAGAATAACTCTTCATAATAATAGCAACAACAGTAATAATAATAATAAGAACAATCATAATAATAATAATAATAATAATAATAATAATAATAATAATAATAATAATAATAATAATAATAATAATAATAATAATAATAATAATAATAATAATAATAATAATAATAATAATAATAATAATAATAATAATAATAATAATAATAATAATAATAATAATAATAATAATAATAATAATAATAATAATAATAATAATAATAATAATAATAATAATAATAATAATAATAATAATAATAATAATAATAATAATAATAATAATAATAATAATAATAATAATAATAATAATAATAATAATAATAATAATAATAATAATAATAATAATAATAATAATAATAATAATAATAATAATAATAATAATAATAATAATAATAATAATAATAATAATAATAATAATAATAATAATAATAATAATAATAATAATAATAATAATAATAATAATAATAATAATAATAATAATAATAATAATAATAATAATAATAATAATAATAATAATAATAATAATAATAATAATAATAATAATAATAATAATAATAATAATAATAATAATAATAATAATAATAATAATAATAATAATAATAATAATAATAATAATAATAATAATAATAATAATAATAATAATAATAATAATAATAATAATAATAATAATAATAATAATAATAATAATAATAATAATAATAATAATAATAATAATAATAATAATAATAATAATAATAATAATAATCTTATACAACAATTTACACTTAATCATAATAATAATCTATATTATAAAAGGTATTTACTCCATAAAATGCAAACAATCAATCGTCGACTATTTTATAGAACTAATAAAATATCACAATACCCCAATAATAACTTTAATAAGTTCAATAAATTCAGGATAACGAATAACCAAAAATCAGATATAACTCTCATCCATTAGAAGTTCCAAGACCTAATAACTAAAAAAAATAAAGTTGATTTTATAGCATAACAAAATAATTAAAATACACATTGTATTATATAAAAATTATTGGTCAATCTAACTTTTCTGATTTTCTTAATGCTAAAAGTGCATAGTTTCCAACTACTACTAATGGAATGCTTAAGATTCCTAAAACTGCGATTGTTTCAATCAAATTTAATGAAATCCAAAATAGTGTTAACACAAAAAATAACCCTATGACTAGAGCTAAAAACAAATAAACTATAGTTGAATTATCCTTTGGCAATCTTTCAAAACTTAAGTTCAAATTTGAAAGCACTATTAGGAAATATAGGAATGCAAGTACGATGATAAAAACAAAGAAAGCAACAAACTAGGATATTAAATGAGAAATACAAGGAAAGGAACATCTGGTTATTCCTGATTGAATTAATGTACAATTTCCTAAGACAATTTATAGGTACTGTCATTTTAGAACGTTGTTTAAGCTTAAAACTTAGTATCTATTTTGGCAAAACTCCATCTTTTAGGTACAACGTTAGAATCAGCTATGAGTAATTCCACTGAATAGATTGCATTAAGAGGTGTAATATGGTCAGGGTCTCCAAAGTCAATAATACCATAATAGATCTTTTTTTTTGTATCATACTCAGCAAAAACTTATGTAGAAGCAGAGGGATATTAAGGATGAATTAATCTGATGGCAACTTATTGTTTAATTTAATTTTTAGTCTACTTGAATAAATTACTTACTTTAATGATTATATGAAGGAAGCTTTTTTCATTTGCACTAAGAATCACAGGATAAACCTCTCCATTTTCAACACTATGATGGAAGTTTGGTTTAGAAGTCTTGCTATCAACAATATCAAATATAACTTCTTCAATCTCAACTTCTTGTAATACTTTAATAGTGTATTTTAGCTTAAATCATAAATTGGAAATCTTACAATATAATGAGGAAAATGCAATTCGAAAGGAACAGAGCCAACTGCTGAAATTTCAAAATAACCACTAAATTCTTTAGATTTAATTGGTGTGTAGGTGTAATGCTCTTTTTAATTGTTGATTAGAGCATAAACTTCGGTTGGGGAAACTTTCTCCCCTTTAAAATTGACGAATTTCACATTAATTTATGTTTTCCCTTTGTTTAGCTAGTAATGGTCTTAGAAAATAGGATAGATTATTGAATTAACTTAATTCAATTAGAATAATTTGGTAATCCAATATTACTCCTCAATAGATCCTAGGACTAAAGTTCTTTAGAAAAGAAAGTTAATGATTGTTTATTAATAGATTTAATTTTGAAGGAGGTCTTAAAGTTTTGGATGAAGATTGGTGATGTTGAAAGTAAAAAAAGAGAATAATATTTAAGCAGTTACTGCAGCTGAATTATCTCTATCCAAAACTGCTGAGACTCCTTCGTATATTTCTTAGAAATTAAATATGGCTTCTTAAATTGCTTAATGAACATTGCTGTGATTGCAAAAAGTGGAAAGGTGATATGCTTGAGCTGCTGTTTTATAAGAATCATCTTATTTTTTAAGCTAAGGTTTGGCTGCACCTCCTGAAGTGATAAATTATTCAAGTTTTGGACATAACCCGTTAAAAAGTGAATTATAGTAAATTGATTCAAAATCATCTAAATCAATTTTTGGAAAGTCAATATTATAGTCTGCCTGACATTCTTCCAAAAATGATGATGCAAGCTTTGCAAAATAAGCATCTTGAGCCGTTGTTAAAGTGTATTCTTTTAACCAAGTACAAACCTTATTAGAATAAATTTACATACTTGGTCTAAATCCACCTCAACTTACAAATCAGAAGCGATTGACAATTAATAGGCTAAATTTTTGAGAGAATCCGGTTTGGTCACAAATAGATTTTACTTGTATTTAGGAAATGCAAAAACTGTGTTGAAAAAGAGTATTGCAATGATCATTAATTAAATTTATATGGAATCTAATATTATAATAAAATGAAATCCATTCCTTTTACAGAAGTTCGATATATTTTGATATCAACTTTAAGTTCCTCTTTATAAATAATTGATGTGCAGGATTTAGGTGTTAATAATTTTGCATTAATACTTATGAATTGAATCATCTATTTTAAGTCTCTTCTTAATTTTCAAGTATTTGATTGTATCAAATGAGATTAAATCTTAAAAAGAAATAGAGCGCTAACGTTGGAAATTCTTTTATTATATTGAAAATATATTAAACAACATTTGATTATAAAAGGAAGTTTATGATCAGGAAAATGTTTTAGTAATAATGATTAAAAATAATCATTATTATTAAAATGATAATTGTCAACATCCAATCTGTACAATAAAATCTAGGTGTCAATAGTTATCTTACGGCTTAATCAATTGTTTTAATTCCATTAAATAAAGATTATCTTCATTAAATTTATTAATTTAAATTTCTGTTGAGCATATAAATAATTAATTTGATTACCTTCAATCATTTACAGCTTCTAAAAGTAGTACGAAATGTCCAATTTCCAATACTATTGTTTTTATGATAACAATTACAATCTTATTAATATATTCATTAAGTTTCTTCATCATAATCATGAATTCACTATGATATTTGACATGCACAAATACACATCAATTACAATGCAGAGAATATTCCTTCTATCTAAAATGTCAATATTGTTTTTCCTGATGGCAATAGATTGAAGCGACTGTTAGATAAATCCATTTTCATCATTATCTAATTGAGCGTTTAGTTGAGCAATTAATCGATAGCAGATTTTATGAATTTGGATTTTATAGAATAAGTCACTGCAATTTTTTACAATACATTATAATTTGTAATTAGAATCTAATATTTTTTTAAATTGAGCATCCATTATCCCAATCTGAATGATAATTAAATTTAAATTAAATAAAAATGCAATACTTAGACAATTATTTGCAATCCAAAGGTGGATATGACTATACAAATGTCAAGAGGTACGAAATTGATTAATTGCAATCTAAGAAATGAATTGATGAAGGCCTAAGGATTCAAAGAAATACCATTCACAAAAACAGGAACAACAATAGTTGGTGTCATATTTGATGGTGGCGTTGTTATGGCAGCAGATACAAGAGCAACAGCTGGATCAATAGTAGCAGACAAAAATTGTGAGAAATTGCATCCATTGGCTCCAAATATATGGGCTGCAGGAGCTGGTACAGCTGCAGATTTACATCATTAATGTGCTCATTTTAATGCTAAACTCAAACTTTAAAGACTCAATTTGAATAGATAAAGCAGAGTTAATGAAGTGATTACTAAATTAACTACAAAACTCTTTCCTTATAGAGGTCATATTGGTGTTGCTCTTATAATTGGTGGAATTGACTCGAATGGACCATAATTGGCTTCAGTCTCTCCTCATGGAAAGTAAGTATTTGCACTTTATTTATTAGTTATGTTTATCATCCATTTTAATCTATGGGTAGTGGATCTCTTGCAGCTTTGGGAATTCTAGAAGCAAAATTTTAAGATGGTCTTACCAAGTAATAAGCAATTGATCTTGCTATCGAGGCAATTGAGGCCGGAATTTTCCATGATATGGGGTATTTTGGAATTATATAATTTTAGATCTGGTAGTAATGTTGATGTAGTTGCAATTACAAAGGAGGGTGTTGATTATAGAAGAAATATCAGATAATTTAATGCTAAATCCCATCAGAAATAAATACCATATCATTTTCCAGCCAATAACACACGTAAAATGATAAAATTGATATTTAGCTGCTTTAAGGAAATATGAATTTAATTTTGAAAAACAAGAATTAAGTGAAATCGGATAGGAGATGGAGATTATTGAGTGAAATATTTCAATATTATATCATATTCAAATGCATATTGCTAATAAAAATACTTATTTGATTGAAATTATTTAATTAATGGATAAACAAGATTATTATCAAGTTTTGGGAGTGGAGAAAAATGCCACAACTGAAGAGATTAAGAGTGCCTATAGAAAGTTGGCCTTAGTAGGAATTATTATAGTTATATAGCTAGAAATGGCATCCAGATAAGAACCCTGACAATTAAGAGACAGCAAAAAAGTAGTTTTAATTGATCTTATAGGCATATACAGGTTCGATTTTAATATATTAATAGTTCTTTGTGATACTTAGAAAAGAGCAAACTATGACAAATTTGGAACTGCTGATGGAGAAGAACAAATGAATTTTGATTTTGAAGATTTTTTTGCCCAAGATTTTGAGTCTATGATGAACTTTATGATGGGTGATGCATTCGTCAAAATGTTTACTAATGTTGGTAGAGCAGGAAGAGGGAAGCATAAATTTAAAATACCAACTTAGTTTGTTTTTAAATAGGCTTAACCATAAAAGAAGCCACAAAAAAAAGAAGAAGAAGATGAATGGGAAACTGAAGAAGAAATTGATGAAGATGATGATTGGAAGGATGTAGATGACGATGAAGATGATGATAATAATGATGATGAGGATGAATTGCAACCAGATAGTGATGATGATTTCACATAAACTGAAAATTTGTTTATGATGCCTATGTTTATAGAAGATAGCATTAAGGATACTGATAGTAATACATCTTAATTATACTCTAAGGTAACAAATTCAAGTGTAAGTTCGATGGATAGATATTGAAGGAATAAACGTTAGTATAGCATTTTGAAAAGAACCATAAAAAAGAATTTGCAGCTTGGAGTAAAAAAAAGCATTTTAAATGATTAATTAATTACATTATTTTTAGATATGAAAAATAGATTCCTACAACTTAAATAAAAACTTAATAATTGGAAGTGGATTGAATGTCAAGTAACTCTCCACTCTCAAACTAACTAACTAGAATCCTATCGTCTTCTTGAAACCAACTATAAAATGATGTAAGATTGTAAAGTTGTTGAAGAATCACTCCAATTCAATATACAAATGTAGAAATCTTTCAATTTCTCAAAACGTATAGGGTGGAATTGGCACAAAAGCTGGAAACTTCCAGAAATCATTGTTAAACCCATTCTAAATAGTTATAAATTATATACTAAAGGCTTAAGATGCAGATTGATTTGTGGCTATGTTGAGGATGTATCTACAATTCGACAAGTTGAACTAGAAGGAAATACAGAAAAACTATATACTGAAGACATCCAAGGCTTTTAATTCGAAAATATTAAGTTCAGTTCAACTTCGTATAAGCTGGAAGTTTTTACTTATCCATATTTTTAGGGTGTCCATTTTCATGTCATAATTGAGATCTATAGGCGAGATGACATCTTCTCAACCGAAATAACAATTAAATCAGTCATCTCTCCTCCGATTTTTGTCGATTCAAGGAAAGCTGCCAGAAATACCAAGAGATTTGATTATTAGAAAATAATGTCATTGATTCAGCCTTTTCATCCTTTCACTCTCAAAAAATAACTTATTGTTAGATCTGATAAATCGAAAATATTAAAAATAGAAGATACTCTTGAAGGAATTAACAACTATTTAATGGCTTAAAATATTAGAAATAAGTGTAGGCACCCTTACTTTCTAGCCCTAAAATTTAGATCAGTCTTTGATCTATATTATAATTCGAATCAATATTCTTCTCAATTGAGTTTAGAACAATTACTTGTTAGAATATAATAATGCTTAGTTGAAAGTTTGAATTCGCACTAGAATCAATAAGTCTTATTGTTAAAGATGAAGTATTCCAATTACAGTGAACTTGATATTGGATTCTTTAGTAATAATTTGAGTCAATTATAAAATAATGTCATACAAGTTGTTGTTAGTGCTTAAATAGATAAGAATTGGATAAAAATCAATGCAAATGATTTAAATACTATATATGCAGAGAAGTATTCAATGTTTCCAAGGGTTTCATCCTCAGATTAGATGTAAATGAAATAATATTTTGACATATCGTCGGATGAAAGTGACTCAGAAGTTTGTTGTCAAAATGATGTAATTCATTCTCTTGATTATAATAATAGGAATAAATTGAATTGGGTAAATAATAAAATCTACTGGAGTTTTATGAAACAAAAATAGAGATCCAAAAAAAGAAAGTTTGTCTATGAATTAGAATATAATATAATTTTAAAATTATTTTCTTATATTCTTATCAACTTTTTATCAAATAAATTTTATTCTAATAAATTCAATAATACTTGATATTTTATTTTGTTTATTGTTAAATCAGGTATCAATTCCTAATATAGTGATGAACTAATTGAAATATCACTATTTAAAACTACTCTGATATTATTTTGATTCATTGTAATTACAATTACTTTGTTTATTTCAATTTGTATCTTGGTTTTAATTAAAATGGTAATTGTAATATATAAAATTAAATAATTATTATTCCATGGGTGGGTGCGGAGGAAAGCCATAAAAAAGAAATAAAAAGCCTTACATTATACCAAAAACATTAGAATAGCAATGTATTATTAATCCTAAGTTAGTTAATGCTATTGAAATTGATTTACTATATCTAATATATTAAGACTTGGCATCACGAAATGTCGAAAACTTAGTCAACAAGACAGCCTTTACAGATTTCTTCACAATGATTGGGTTGTGGGGTGAACTTGTTTTTGAATATTTTAACTAAGAAAACCATAGTCTATTGAATTTTGAGCAATTTTTAAAAGGAGTTGTTCATTACATAAAATGTGATGAGGATCAAAAAATTCAACATCTTTTTAAACTATATGATCTAGATAAACAAGGATTGATTAGAAAAGGTGAGTTTCTGCAAATGGTAACACATTAAAATTTAACAATTAGATATAAAACTACCCTAGAGAGGATTTGATCAAATTGCTTGATGACCCTATGTTTTTGGATGATCTAAAAATTCTAAAGTATTATGAGACAAAGGAGATGATCAACTAAAAAAAATTATAACCAAAGCGAGCTGATGAACAAGAGTTTACAGAATCAGGTAATAAAATTATCTTTAGAATAGTGCAGGCAATTCAAAGAAGAAGTTCTTTAAGTGGAGAAATATAATCAATCTAAGGGGCTAAATCAGGTGAATCTATACATGGATCTTAAACTAATTTGCCTGCTTTCAATGAATAAAGTGTTGTTATGATGTTTCCGAATGAGAGTATGATTGGACCAACTGGTGTTCCGATGGGATAGTTTGGTTAAAATATCACTTTCAATATTAATGGAAAATTGGTTGAATTAAAAAGGGTCAATATTAATTACCTAGTTCATAAGTATGTGAATATGATTTACAAGCATAAAGCCAAAAATGATTAGGGGTATTAATGTTTCTTAATTTAGTTTATCACTTGAGGATTTCAAATCTTTTGTAAAACTGCATCCAAAAATATTTGAAGGTCTTTACAAAGCCTTTAATTTTGATGTTTGGGGCTGTGATGCTAATTCTTCAGTTCCTCGTTTGATGATGGCACCAAAGGATCTTGAAGGAGAAGTCAAAAAAATCAGCAAGAAAAATCCTAAGATTACTAACACCAGATACTTTAAGTTAATGCAGAGATTCTGTCTATCTTTTAAGAAAAAAGAATCCACTTTACCTTCAAGTATGCAATGCTGATTAATCTTTAGAGATATTTTGCCTTGATGGATTGACAATACAGGAGAAAGTTAACAACTAGGAGTAATAATATGGATTTGAAGTGTCTCATAAAGATAAATTGTATTCAACTAGAACATATATGTGTCAAGATTTCGAAGATTATAAAAGATGGACAAACAGTTTATAAATGTTTCAAAAGTATTTAATTTTTCTATCTTTTAGAGCTTCTGTTAATGATTATTATTCTATTCTTTAGAAGATTGGAGAAGGCAAATTTTCGATAGTTTATCTTTGTGAATGCAAAAAGGATAGACAAACATTAGCTATCAAAATTATTGAAAAGTTTAAATTATCAAAATCTGAAAAATTAATGCTTGCGTAATTTTAGTATTTAGTTGTAGTCATGAGGTAGAAATCATGAAATTGCTTAATCACTCTTGCATTGTCCGTTTCCATGAAATTATTGAAACAAAAACTCATTTAAACATCATAACTGAAGTCGTAAGAGATGGAGATTTATTTGATTACATAATTAAAAATGAAAACATTAATGAGCAAGAGGCATCCTTAATAATGAGTTAGCTTTTTGATACTCTAAATTATGTTCACAGTGTTGGCATTGTACATAGAGATTTAAAACCAGAAAATATTATGATTGTATTGGATACTACAAAAAAAAATGTTAAATAAGTAAAAATTATTGATTTTGGTTTTGCCAACTTTTTGACAAATATCTAAACTAAAGAAGGAGAAGCTCTTTGCGGAACGACTAATTATTTAGCACCTGAAAGTTTAGAATAAAAGAAAATAGATTTTAAAGTTGACAATTTTGCCTTAGGAGTTATCCTATACTTTTTACTTTCAGGTAATTCAAAAATTTCAATTAAATTAGGGTACTTACCCTTTGATTCTGAATTTCCAGAGGATATTATAAAAAATATCATTGAATGCAAATATGATCTCCAAGAAGAGTTTTGGCAATAGATTTCAGAGGATGCAAAAGATTTAATAAAGAAATTATTAATAAAAGAACCTGAAGAAAGAATTACTTTACAATCAGCTTTAGAGCATCCATGGATTAAAGTATAAATTTAAAATTATGAAGAACCGAAATTCACTGCCTACAAAGAAAGCCTAGAGAGTCAATAAAAGATTAGGTTTATTTTGATTGATGATTTATATCAAAATGTTTATATGAAATTGTAAAATTTATACAAAGGCCTATTAAAACCATTCATAATTGACACGATTCTCAATCGATTAAATTTGTTTAGTTAAACTTAAAATATATTATTTAATAAATTTAATATTTGAAACAAAGACAAAGATAAGTACTGATTATTAAATCAAATAAATTATAAGTTAATAAAAGTGTGAGCAATTAAGATGATATGGAAATATATTATTATATATTCATAAGAGACTTTGAGAACTACTATTAGTCCAACCCTTAGGTTTAATATCTAAGTCTTTTGAAATTGGTTTTGATTATTATTATTTTAAAAAAGAGTTGGCTTTGCTTCTGTGCGAATCATTTAATCTTTCAGAAAACCTTCTAAACTGCTAGCCAATCATGATGCGATCTAACAATAACATTTTTTCTTGGTCTTTAAACTACTATGGAATAAATCTATGAATTATTTTGAGAGGCTTTTAGGGATTGATAAAAACTTCCTCATTAATACTACAACTCTATAGAATTGGCTTTTTGTATGAATAATTTTAATTTTGCACATCCAAGCTCAGGTTTATTATTTTGATTTTTTCATTTTCATTTGTTTTAATGAATGAAGATTCTGCAGATTTTTCGTAATAATGTTTTTAAGGAGATGTTTTTAGTTTTTTCTAAACTTAGTTCGATTTTCGAATCTTAAATTGAGGTATTTTGCAATCAAATATACTCCCATTATAATGATAATTTCTAAGCTTTATTTACATAGCAAATTTTGGAATAATTATGATAATAAACTTAGATTCAATACAGCAAATTATTTAACAAGGTAGGAAAATCTAAATTAACTTGTAGAATTATCGTAGAATCAATTTTAAGGTCAAGCTTTAAAGAATATAGAATTCTATAAAGTACAATCTTACGATTTTCAGACTAGACATCTATGATTATTAAAAACTAGAAATTATAATATCAAAAAAAGAATGGTATCCACTTAAAAAAAGAAAGAATATGGTTATTAGAATGTAAAATTGGTTCAATCTTTTATGTAATTAATTGTATTTAATTAATAATGATTATAAAATAAAGAATAACTGTATAACATATTTGAAGAAATATTAAGAATGAAGTAGTTATTTTGATAAAATCAAGTTAGAATATTAAATCTTACTGCTTTTTTTTTGATTCTATTGAATCTATTTATTAAATTTCTGGTTTCGAGAAATTAAGCTTCGATATCTTTTGTTTCCTAATAAATTTATCATTCAATACTGTTTTCCTGAGCTTCATTCTGTATTCTGTACTTCTAGTCCTTATATTTTTATTTTATTAGATCATTATCGTGGTTGAATTGATTTTCTTTTCTGTCTACATTTCTAGAGGTTTTGGAGATGGACTGACTTTTGAAAATTATGAAGGACGCTTTTAACATACGCTTTAGTTAATTCTAATGATTGGGGTTTTCCAGGATTAAAAAGAATCATTTTAGATTTCCTTAAACTTTCTTTTAATCTCGAAATCATTAATAATGTGAGGAATAAATTATGTATTTGATTACTTTTGAAATTGATAATTAGGTCTTTTGGTTAAATGAAACATATTTGATTGTTGTTCATCCAAAATTTTAATTTTCTCTATGATGATTGAGAGATCAAATAAAGATTCTAGTTTTTATTTTGTTATATTCATTATATAAATTTATATTGATTATATATATATTTGGATGCAAATTTTTGGGACTTATTGAATTCAAATTTGATTATCATCGCATATTAAATATTATTAAAACAACAAATGAAGCCAAGTGGAAAAAAGGATACAAAATAATTGAATCAAAGATCTCCAGAAAAGATATTACAAAAGAGAAATAATAATAATTAATTATAATATTTAGTAAAATGGAAGGATAATGATGAGCCAACTTGGGAATTCGAAGAAAACATCAGAAATTGTATTTAAAATTTATCAGTCAACGAATAAGAATTAATTTCAAATTAAAATTATAAATAAGCAAAATAAGGGATACCTATTAGACCGTAATAATAGAGTTATAAGCATCCTAATTGTTCAGAAGAACTCCTTTTTAATAAACAGAAGGAAATGACTTAAAAATACTGCAATGCTTATCCATAAATCGGAGATGAAATTGATAGTGTTCATTTAATCTTAACTTAAGAAGATTGCTTATTTGAAATTAAATGGAAATCTAGATCTGATGGTGTACAGCCAAATTCAGATTTTTATTAATATGATTAATTCAAAGTAGTTGCTCCAATGCTTTTTATGGATTTTTTAGAAATTTGTATTTTAGGATATGAGAAACACTCAGAAATCAAATTTGTAGCACCTGGCAAAGACAATATTGAAAGAACTTAATTGATTAAAAGAATCTTATTATAAAATCCAAAATATTTGGATACTAATAAATATTAAACTGATAAATCTGCAGAAGATGTAAAGGTAAATGATTAGGCTGCTTAACTTAAAGAAAAAAACAATTAATAAAAGAAAAACACAATAATAACCTTTATGCAATCAGAGCAGAAATAAAAATAAACAATAGAATCGTTCAACTAAAAATTGATAGAAAAGTAGGTTGTAATTTATGAATAATAACATAATGATAGGACATCACAATAAGATAATTTATAGGAAGACAAATTATCTCAGTAAGAAAACTAAGAGGAGTAATAATAACTAAGAAAATAGGATTAAATAATTGATTCAAATTAAAATTAAGAAGAATAGATAGATTAAGAATCGATATCCTTAGAATAATAATAAGAATGATAATTACAATTTGAGTATTATGTTAAGATATTAATTTTCATAGTATTATCTTAATTAACTTCTTTTTCATCATTTCAAACTTGAATTACTTTTTAATAACTATTTTATGTCTTTAATTCTTCAATTTCCGAATATCGATCCTAACCCCATATAAAATTATTAATAATTGAAAATCAACAAATTTTAATATTCTTGATATCTATTTGAGATCTTGCTAATTTAATTATATAATCACTATTTCTCAATTATTATTAATTTACTTAGAGGATGATATCAATTACTCTAGATTTTTAATATTATTAATTATAAAAAAATGCCTAAGATTATTCTATTTTTATAACTATTTAATTTATTCTCGTCTTATTAATGACTGGGTTTCATTCTTTGATCAAAGAATGTCTCGTTATTGATGATAAATTTGGTTTAATATTCGAGATTCCCAATAATTTATTAAAAATCTTTGATAGTGTATTGTATATATCGACTATTCTGACAGTGTTTTGAATGGTTTCAGTAATTTAAAGATAAATGGTATATCTGTTTTGGATGAAATCTGTCAAATATGGTATTTTTTAATTTGAAATTGATGATGGCATAATTTGAATGTTAAGGAGTGTAAGATGAGTACTTAGATTTAGAGAGATAATTAATTTGTTTGAGTGTGCATTTTACTGTTAAATTAATAAAATTATGAAAATCATAAAAAGAGGGATTATTGTATAAATATTATCATCCTTGAGTTTCTCGTAAGACGACTTTAGCAAGTTTTTTGAGTTCAAGAAAATAACTAATATAAAATAAAAGCATTTACCTACTATTAGTAGGATGGTTGTAATTTTTGATGGCTCTCTGCAATTCTATGATCTTATTCAGTGGCAATATATCTTGCAATTGTTTTTTGGGATATAAAATACTGCATAGTAATTATAGATTACTTTTAAGTTGGTTTACTCAAGTCAAGACTGGATCTTTGAAATGATAGTCTACCTGGAGATTTACGTATTTGAGGAGATGGATTCTAAGATTAATGAAGCGCATTATTTTTTGGTGATTTGGGAGATATGCTTGATCTCAAGATTTATTAGAGTTATTCCAGATTTGATTTTTTGGCTTAGTAGAGTATTTGTTTAGGTTAATCAAATTTACTGTTAATTTTGCCACGTACTTCCTTACGAAAGTCATCCAATTCAGAAATTGGAGTGTTTGCTATAAATGATCCAGAATGCATAAAATTATTAATGAAAAAATTACCTAGTAGTTATTTGGAGCCTAAAATATTTGATAACAAATACATCATCAAATAAAAATTGAGTTCTGGGTCTTTTGGAATTGTTTATTTGGCAATTCATAAAGTTACACGCGAAGAAGTGGCTGTGAAATTGGAAAAAGGAGAATAAGAAACATTAGATAGAGAAGTTTACTTGCTCACTAAATTGTAAGGCATCTAAGGCATTACTAAACTTTACTGGTTCGGGAGTGAGTAAAACTATAATGTTATGGTCATCGAAATCCTTGGCAAAGACTTAGGATATTATATAAAACATTACAAGCAATTATCTTTGAAAACTGGTTTACAATTATTGGAATAGCTAATAACAATATTTAGTTTTGTACACAACAAAGGAATTGTTCATAGAGATTTAAAACCTGAAAATATAATGATGGGTAAAATCAATTCAGCACAAGCATTTTTAGTTGATTTTGGAGTTTCTAAATAGATTTTCGATCAAGGAAAGCATATGTAAATGTTAACAATAATAAACTTAGACCTTTTCGAGATAAAAAGTCATTTATTGGAACAACTCGATATGCCTCCATTGCTGCGCATAGAGGATATGAAATCGGCAGAAAAGATGATCTAGAATCTCTTATGTATGTTATTATATATCTTATATTGGGGTAAACATGTTAATTAGATTTATTAGCAAATTACCATGGCAAAATCTATAGAATATTGGGGATAAAGATAGAACGATTGTTGTTGGAGAAGTCAAGATGCAAACTACAATCTCGTAACTCTGTAAAGATTTGCCTCCAGCTTTCTCAGAATATCTGAAGTAAAGTGATCATCTTAACTAGTTATTTAAAAGGGCTTAAGTATTAAGACAAGCCTGATTATGATTTATTAAAGAAAATTATGAGACAATGTTCAGATGCAAATACTTATGATAATTAATTCGAATGGACTGATAAAATACAAGAGAAGTCCGGAGAACCTAAATAATAAAGTTCTTTCTTAGCTGTTCCGAATGGTTTAAATGATCAACAAAGATAAGGCACAAAAAAATAATCTTATATGGGTACTGATTCGATTTAGTTTAGGTTCTCAATCTTCTAATATAGTTAAATATATTCCTTCTTACCAAGAAGCAATTCCTATAAAATCTTAACCTCAAAAAATCATATTAAGTCAACCTCATATTGAAGTTTTAAAACAAATTGATACAGTTGACTTTGATGACATTGAAGAAAACATGAAAAATTATCCCACTTTAGAATAAAAATTGTTGAGATTACAAGAATTTGATGCTAAGTTCAAGGATCAATGCATATCTCATTCTGCAATTCATGTTTTTGAACATTGAAATCAAATTTATTTTAATTTACTTAATTAATTATTCAGAATAAATTATAAAATTAGAATTATTTATTCTTCCTAATTTAATATATAGCTAATAATTGAAGACCCAATATTATCCTTATTCTAATACTTAAAGATACATACATTAAATATGTCAATTTATTTTTTCATAGAATAATTTTACGACCTTTAAATTCTAAACAATTTCATCTAATTATTTAAATCCTTCATTATTAAATAGAATCCATTTCTCTTAAATCTTGCAATAACTTTGATAATTTGAACGATCAATCTTCTCTATCAAACCAAATAATTAATATTTATGAATTGATTATGGATAAGACAGCTAATATGTATTAATCTGATCTTGATTGATATCTAATATTAGAAATTCTTCTTCTTCAGTTTTTTCGAAATCAAAGTAATCTTCTAAATTGTAATTCTTAATAATCTCTGGTTTTTCCCTCTCTATTTATATTGGTTCATTGTATATTGCATAGACTACAACCTTATTCACTTTTAGAATCAATTTTTGATCAATAAATTTAACAATACAGTTATTACATAATTTTAGATCACAAAATGAACATCTCTCATTTCCTTATTGATTAGTTTAAAATATCAATTCATACTTTTAATTAAAAATCTTTTCTTTATAATCGGTGAAATTTGTCTCCTCAAAAAGATTTGCAATTTCTAAATGCAAATCAAAAAATTTAGATTGTTTATTTATGTATATTTTTCTAATAGCATCGAAATTTCTATATGACTTTAGTATTCCCACTTTTTCAACAAAACATCTATTAATTGTTATTTCTAATTCTTCTTCACTTTTTTGACGTCTACTTAAATTATATATGTAATTTTTAGGAAGTTGATATAGGGGCATATCAGGATTTACTAAAATTATACAATATAATACTTGTTTCTGTGTAATTATTATTACTACATTCAAATAAAAAATCACTTTATGATAAAAATTTCTCAGCTAATTGCTTCACTGTTGTTTTATGATCAAAATTGACTTTTTATGGTTTTCCATTCACATAGACAGTGTCATATCTACTTTCAGTGATTGTAATGGAGTGCTCCTTTAGTAATTCAATGTCTTTTGATTCATAACATAAAACAGCCTAACATCCATAATATGATTCCTAAATTATTTCATTTAAGTTAAAATAATTCTAAAAATTATTCTTAATAAAGTTCCTTATCTTATTACTACACTCATAATTTTTCAATAAGCAACTAAGTAATGATTATTATGACTCATAAACTGAAAATCCCTTTTTGGAAATTTCAGTCTCTTCAAAATTAGTCTGAATTCTCTAATCCAAATGATTATTGTCTTATTTAAAATAAAAATTCTTATTTAATACTTGAATGTCTAAGATTAAAAATTATCCATTATTTAACTAATGATTGTCTTATTTAAATTCTTCTACAACCAATTGATTCTCGTGAAACCATTTAATTAATTATTTAAAATCTTATGGTAAGTTCTTCAAGGTGTAAAATTTAATAAAATTTTTAGGAGGCACTTAAATTGTTAATTGTTAGTTTAAGAGATTTTCAAAATTTTAAATTGTATCTTATATCGTCCAATCTCTGGAGAAACATTAGACTCCTTCGATTATATTAGTAACTCCTTCATATAAAGGAATTAATTGAATTTTAAGATTTTTATTTATAAAAGTTCCATCTTTAAATAAAGTCTTAAATGTGTAGTATTCTAAGGGAATTTTATTTAAATTTTGAAGAGCAGTCACTAGTGATTCCCATATATCTTGGGGTATGCATAAGTAATCTATGTTTAATTTTAACTTTTCATTTAAAAAATAATTGTATATTGGATCATCATATCTAAAGGTTATATAAAAGTTACTATAAAATATTCGAATAATAATCGTCCACCAAATATAAATTTAAAATAGGAATTGTATTGACTTTATTAATGTCTAATGTTTGAGCAATTATTTTGGATTTGTTTAACCATCTAAGTATTTTTCATAGAATTACTTTATTGATATCAAATAATATGTGGAATTATCTTGAAAATAGTCTTTAAATTCTTGACATTTGGTTATGCACTCAATTAGAGGTTCCATTAAATTTATTCAATAAATATAAAACACTTAAAAATAAAATAATAATATTAAGACTTTGATTCTGATAAATTACTGTATACATGTTAAAATAGTCATTTAATATTTTTCTTGAGCCTTAGTTTTTAAATTTCCTGATTTGGATTGATAGTTGATTCCATATTCATTACTTTAACCTTATTAATTTCTTCAAAAATCAAACAATAAATTTGAGTCAAAGTAATCTTGTCATCTTTTTCAAAATCGCATTCTAGTAGTCCATTAAAAGTGGTTTCTTCTTCTTTGTTTCTTATAGTATCAAAAAAAGGATGTTCTAAACACTAAGATTAATTAATTCTTACTTATTGGATAGTAATTCTATTTAAAGGATTTAATTGCAACATTTTATCTAATAAATCTCTAGCTTTAGCATCAGGATAAGGAACACTAAAGGAAGCAGGTTAAGGGGTTTTGTGCGGGAGTTTTTCAATGAATGATAAGGCATTTGCATTAGTTACAAAAGTCTTTAATTCTTTGTCTGAAGGTTTGCCCAAGATATCGAAGATTAGTTTGATCATCTAAAGGTAATTTGGTGCATGGAATAGAATTCTTCTGCTCATTAATTCTGCGAATGTGCAACCTAATGCCCAAACATCAACAGGTTTAGAGTAAT
Organism: Paramecium octaurelia; assembly: GCA_905182995.1. Lineage (NCBI taxonomy): Eukaryota > Ciliophora > Oligohymenophorea > Peniculida > Parameciidae > Paramecium > Paramecium octaurelia. The sequence continues at coordinate 512,191 of CAJJDP010000004.1, forward strand.
GAGAACTTGATAACATAATTTCAGGGGCTCTGTAAAAACGAGTGACTACATATTCAGTCATGTTTTCTTCTCCTTATTAATCTTCATTTTCATCGAATTTCCTCGCAAAACCAAAATCGCAATAACAAACTTCACATCTTTCATTTGCCAATATGTTCCTAGGTTTGATATCTCTATGAATAGAATTGGATGAATGTAAATAATGTAATCCCTTGCATAATTGATACATTATAAATTAAACATGTTCCACACCTAACTCCTAATGACCAGCTACAACCTTTCCCAAATCAGTGGGGTAGTATTCGCTTACGATGTAAATGTCAAAGTTTTAAGAGTCAAATAAGATATCATAGATTTTTAATATGTTAGGATGATCCATCTACCTTTAAATGAGTATTTCCCTCAAAATTCGTTTGGCATCTATAACATCTTCTATTTAATTTAATTTCTTTATGGCAACCTGATGTCTATTTATACACTCATACCTTCCTAGATTTGTGCTTTATATCATAAGCAAGGACTACTGCACCATATGTACCTGATCCAATCAATTTTATTATTTGATAGCGCTCTCCACAGTTGAATTCTATTCCTCCAAATTTATTTTATTTCATGAGATTAATTAAAGTAATTATAAAAATAAATGTTCCGAATTCCAAAATATATAGAGATCAAAAATCAATCTATTTAAACCTCATCGCTTATAATGTTTCTCAAAATTAATCTAGTAAATATTCAAACTTAATTATTATTTTTTTACTGAAATCATTCAATAATCAAATGCCACTCTTGATTCCAATAGATCTTAAGTGAAAATTCGCTTTAAACATAAAAACTACAATTATTTCTTCAATTAAATGCAAACATCTAATATAATTTCAATAAATCATTGTTTCTGATGGACAAAATCAAAAGTGACTTCAATCATTAATTTTTTACATTTAATAATATTTATACATATATTAAATGTTTGATCAACTGTATCCACCATTTTGGTGAATCAATCACTGCATATTTTACGAACGAGATTATTGCAGATTATCAGTATTTCAGAATGCTTTGAATTAAAACATATCCAATATTAGAATATTTCGAAGGCTAATTGTGTTAATATAACTAGGTTTTCTTATTAAATCTAAATCTAATAGTTTAATTTTACATTGAAAACTTGATTACCTAGAAATATGCTCAAACAAATTTTAATATTGAAAGGCTAAAGAGACAGAGAAGCAAATTGTTAAGATTATAGCAGTAGATTGATTCCACAAAGAATGAATAACAAAATACAGGAATAAATATTATGATAACTTCAAGCTAAATGCAAATGCTGATAACGAAAGGAAAAATTACATTATTTTTTTGATAATTAAAAGTGCGAAACATCTGTTTGTTTTCTCTTACTATGTTTTGCAACTTCTGACAGAGAGGATAATTAACTATATATATCACAAAATTGTTGTATTTAAATAGAATATTCATTTTCTACATTCTTTGTTTTGATTTATAGTTATTTAATGTATTAACAACTTATTAAATTATCTATTTTGATAACATATGTATATGTTAAATGAATAATATAAATATTATAGATCAAAATAGAAATTATCTTATAAATTAAATCTGGTAATCTATTTTAGAGTATAGCAAATATTAAGAAAGAAGACTAATAATTGTAATTAGATTTTTTAATTAACTTGAATTTAACAAAAATAATTGAGTTGAATTTAGATCTAAACAAGTTTGTTAGATGACTCAAAGTAAAAAGACTATGATTTAATAATTACAGAAGATATTCTTTTATAGAAACATTAAATAATAATAATCTTTTCTTATCAAGTTATTTTATAAGGTTGATATTTAAAATATGCATCATGATTTGAACACTAGACAAGCCAAATTACCATTATAAAACATAAATAGTCTAGTATTGTTTTATACTGTAACATCATAAGCATATCCTTCACCTTGAATTGATTATTAAAATGAATTACCTATAATCACTTGCCAAGTTGGACCATACTTCTTTTCAAGTGCTTCTTTAATGGTTTTGCATGCATTCTTTGATAATATGGATAATTATTATACTTCAATTGATAAAACTGGAGATGAGTTATTTTCAATTCCTGAAACTATCGAGTCTTAAACTTCGGATAGCATATCTGGACTCATATCTGTATCCTTCATTTAACAACAAATATTACTTTGATAATAGCTGTTCCAAGCATTTCCTTTTTTAATTAGGCAAGGTCTTAAGTTTCCTTCTTTTCTTCCATTTTGAATTATATGAATAATATTTATATATAAAATATATATAATCACAATTAAACATTGCATATTAAATAGCTTTCTTGCTTTTTATCTAAATCCTGTATTAATTTAGCAGGGTTCAACTTGATTAAACAACTAGATCCCATATATTGAGTCTTCTCATCCTTTCCTACTTTATCTGAACAAACGAAAAGAAATTATTTATGATAATTATTAGATTTGCCATCCCTAATCGGTTTGAGTCTCCAAAGCCAATAATCTAGAATGCCATTATTGTCATTATTATCTGGTTCATGATCCTTTATACATTGAATCATAAATTACATTCCAAGCAGCCATGAATATTAGACCATCCACATTATTCTGCAGACAGAAATCTGCCAATTCGAACTTACTGTTGTCTTTGAATTCCCATGGATTAATGTCCATACATATGCCAAATGCAAACTTTATCGTTTAACCTTTTGTTGTTTTTAATTCTAAGCACTTAAATTCTTAGCCTTCATCTGCCCAAGTCTTATCTGTTTCAAATAAATGCTTCTTTCTAACATTTAGAATAGCCTCCCCTTCTCTATTAACAACTACAGCTGAGTTATATAATTTATCTCCATCAACTTCTGCATATCCACAAGACACATAGCATTTTAATCTTTAAGCAATTTATTTACAAAATTCATAAGTTGGTCCTTTGCCATATTATTCTAAAAATGGCTTTATAGCATTTTTATCAGGATAATAGTAGCTATTATATTCTTTTAATAGTATACCCGATCAAAGCCATTTCAGGGAAAACTAAAATATCTATTTCATCTTTTGATGAGTACTTTTATAAGGATATGTTGATTCGATTTATGTTTGCCTTGAAGTCATAGTTATTATTGATTTATCCAATCAAAACTTTTACCTAGAGTGTTTTATTCATAGACAGGATTTTAATTAAATTTAAATGTGTTATAAAATCACTCCTGAAACTTAGATTATTCTAAAACAATAGAGAATTAATGATAATGTTAATAAGGATTTACATTTCTCATAAATCATTTATGTATTTAATTTTTCCATTATTAAGTCTATAATCTATTTTGTCATCAATAATGTTTTTAAATATCAAATGATTTGTTTGTTGAAATAAGAAGATTAAAGTAAGAATTGAAATTATTTAATTTATCTAAGAGTAATACTATTTATATTTAAAATACATTTGAAATATTCATTCACAAATTATAGTGAAATTTAAATAACTCAATAATTTACAACAGTTATCCATTATCTTTAACATTTGAAATGTCTGTTTCTAAATTTTCCTTCCTTTCTTTCCAAATAATACATTCATCTATTTAATCATTTTAATATAGCTCATATATCCTTTATTCTATTGATTAACATAATTAAAAGTATAATTAATCAATTCTTGATATGATTTCTTAAGTTTATTCATTATTGTCTTACTCTATGCTATCCTATCTCTAATAGAAACCAGTCAGATTTTTATGGACAATAATATTCATAGAGCGATCTTACTCGTCATTCTCCTCTGTAAATTACTTATATAAGTTTGAAATGATACTTAATTAATTTTCAACTCTTCTTCTACTTTGTGTCTTTCCTATTGTAAATTATTTTTCATATAGACTTTAGCTAGAATTTCTGCTCTTTTTTTATAATCATCCTTGTCTGGTTTTTCTAAGAATTGAACAAAATAGTCATTTTAAAATTAGCATGAGACTTCTTTTAATTATTCTTAAATTAATAGTTAATGCATAAATGTAGATTCACTTATATTAGAATGTTAATGAATTATGGATCCTAATTGATCTTATGGTTGATCATCTTCTAACTCATTTTTTAACAAACTCATTCTCTATTCAAAAGGATCTGATAATTATTTTTTAATTGCTTTAGGTCTTAAGTCTTCAAATTCCTTTAACTATTTAAACTATGGCATGATAACTTCCATTCCTTTTGAGTTAATTAAGTATGATCCCTATCTTAAAAGTTAAATCTACAATCAATTTTTAATTTTAATTTTCGACATTAAAGAAGGCTTAATTATTTAAGTTATTTTTGGATGAAACGCTTTTTTAACTATCGTTAGCGCTATTTGTTTTTATTTTTCTTTCAGTACTCTAATTTTCGATTTGCATTTTATGAAATGATATTTAAAAAGAGAATAATTAATTTATGTAATATTATAAATCTCTTTCATCCTCTATAACTAAAGAGCAGAAATTTGGAGAATTAGTTTAATCGATTAAATGCACTAAAGATAACCTATGTGATGAGTAAAGTCAAAAATTTTATAGCCTCATCAACGAAAGTATATAAATATAATATGAACTAATTCAAAATTCAGAAGCTTCGAAATTATCTAATATATAATTATTAAAAATCTCAAATTTCCAATTTATTAAATGTCATGAATGTTATTTTTGTATAATTTTCAATCTATCAAATGACACTTTGTAATCAAGATTAAAAAATGAAATTATGAAGGTGAATGCATTTATATTATTATAGTATTCATTCCAAACTTATTTTTTTGATTTCTCTTTAGAAAATGTTAATGAACATGATATAAATGCAGAATTTGAAGCCTTTGACAATTGTACTAATCAAAATTTTAGAGAATGCAGAGTAATGATATTTTCAAAAGACTTTGATCAAAAGATAATTGACAAAGTTAATATATTCCCATATATTTATTTTTGTGGCAATCCAACTAAGGTAAATGAGACATATTTAGAGAATCTTCAACTACATTAGATTTTCTTCACATTAGATTTGTAGTACAAAAGAATATTATAGTTGCTTCCCACTGGGTAAAAAATTATATAATTAGTTTATCCATGTTAAATTAACAAATTTATACTAATATCAAGGTTACTGGACTTATTGAAGATATTAATGAATAGAGTTATTACATTAAGCATCCATCACTTAAATTTGAAAAATCATAATACAATATAATGCTATCGTGTTCTATTCCATATATGAATGTAGATGAATATATGTACATTCCACTTTCATTAGCAATTCAAAAGATTGAAATTTCAGATATCATTTAGAAAAATGAGAATTTACAACCAGCTAAAGAAATTAATAATGAAGTTTATGACTATGTGTACAAGTTTAAAATTTTGAATGTAAGCCATTAAACTTAGATAGTAAATTGATGATCAAATCAAATTGAGTGAATTGGAATTTTCAATTATTTTATAAGATTAATTCTTTTCCGTAGATCAATTAATGTTTAGAAATTAAATAAGATAAATATAGGAATTCTAGAGGGAGAATGAATTCAATGAAGGGGAACTTTATGAAATAGAGAAGATTCTTGAGGATTTGTGTAAATGTGATAAGCCTTCCTTTTAAAAGTTGATTACATACTATTAGATGAAGTAAAGCATGCTTTATAGAATGAAGATTAATAGTTTTATTTTTTAATTATGAATCAATTAATATTATATAAATTTATTATTTAAAAATGAATGAATAATTATATAGGATGGAAAAAGAGAAAAATAACCGATGTAGGTTATTACATAAAGTTTATGCTTAAAAATAGAAGCCTCCCTTCAATAACATGAGTTTCCAAATTCGAGTTTAAAATATGTTAAAGCAAATTCAATATGCATAAAACGAAAGAGTGCGCTGCCAAAGCGAGTTTGTAAATAAATTCCCTTCTATTCTAAAACTGAACCCACTTTCCAGACCTTAAAATATAGTCCCATTAAATTTGAGACTAAACACCATTCGCACCTCCTCTAGACAAAGCAATTTAATTATAGATGGAACTACTAAAAAGAGCTAAGAAAAAAGATTTTAATAGGCAAGCTTAGAATCAAATCTGAGACAATCTTCGAGTCCTTTGAGATCTGATATCAAGAATAAAACCTCAATCTAAACATTAGTTCTAAAAGATATACTACTTGTAAAAGAACAGCATACTAAACTTGATTAGCAAACACAAGTAGAATATAATTTGATTGAAAATATATCGAGCTGGTCGAGAAAGTCTTCCGAAAGCATCTTTTGATTTTGTGTATATATTCTTTCTATTTATTAAGAAATTTAATGATTAGATTATTATTACTGTAACATAAACTCTGTTGAAATATTATTGATGAGTACTGAACTCTAAATACTGATTTAGTACTCAAAATAATCTGATACATAAATGTTTGAAATTTTCAAGTTAAAAGAGAAATTGAAATGATTGATTATAGACTTTAGCCAAAGTTAATCACTTAAATATTTGTGATGGATGATGCCTTCCAAATTTAAAACCTAATATTATTTGGCAATTGTAAAAGTGATAAAGGAAAGTAGAAAAATCATTAGAAAAGAGAATATCTAATTGCTGTTTAAAATTATCTTATTTGTTTGAATAATTTACTGTATTGTATTAATCATTTGGGTACGTCCTTCTTTCTTTATCTTCTTTATTCGACTTATTTCTTTCTTTCCTCTTCAATTAAGTCCTTTCTTCCTGCATGCCAATTTGGTCCTTTTCTCTTTTATTAAGGTCCTGTTCCAGCAACAGCTGTTCCAAATCTAAAGAATTATTTGATAAGTCAAAAACCTTCTGTTAAAGCAAATTCTTTTATAAGCTCTTCCCTTTGGAATTTTGTGTCTTCTAACTTACTTCTCAACTTTTGGTGTTTGTTTTCTGACTTTACCAGCTTTGGCCAATGTACCGTGAAGTTTTCCCATAATAATTTTTTTTTAATAAAAAGATTTAAATTTTTTTGATTAATCAATCAGATTGCAGTCTATATGAGGAATCAATACATCTGATTTCTCAGAAAATACACACAAATCATTAAGTTGATTTGGTATATGTATAGTTCTATCAATACAAAAATTTCAAAAAATCACTAATTCTCAGAACTTCATTGATTTAAATAAAACCAAAATTTTGATAAGGTAGAAATGGCTAATTCAACTGATGAGGAGAAGTGATTGATCATAATTTAATTTAGAATTTATGTAAATCTGGATGAAGTTTATAAAACAGATTATAATTTGAAGATGAATAGAATAAAAATGAGGATTAAACCATTTAGCCACTAATTCAATATATTATCCATATAGATCGATAAATTCATTAATATCTATTTCTATAAGGCGTGACATGATTCGAATAAAATTTGACAACATCATTTTCAAGCTTAATAGATTAAATCATTTACCCACATTTTTGAAACATGCCTGCACCAGCATATGTAAATAACAGAATAGGTCAATCCCATAATTAATTTTTATTTCATATTAAAATAATAAATGCAGGTTTTGAGACTTTAATTTACATAAATAAAGATGTTAAAAATGTTTGCATAGAATTATATTAATTTTTGATATAATTCTATTATTTAAGGAATGTTAGATCTATTGAAATACCTTTTAGATGACAACAGAAACAAAATTGCAGATTTAATTTATCTTCAAAAAAGATTACTTTTGAATTCTAATTCTTAAAATATAAGCATGTATCTGAACATGATCAATTAACTAAAACTCTACTATAAATTCAGATATCATCATTAAAAAGTGGACTATCCTTTTCTATAAGATTTTCTTAAAAAAAAGAATAAGGATTTTTATGATGTAATCAAAGTGAGTTTCATTCAATTTTTCAAGTAAAAAGAGTATAGAATAAAGCAAGGATGATGAGTTGGAATGTGGATAAGACATATAACTAGAAAAAGAATTTGCAATGTATTAATTGAATGATAATACATATTCTTCATATTTATATAAATAAATTTATTAGAAAATTAAAAGACTAAAATGGAAGAAAAACAATTGACATTTTCTTAAAGACACGCTTAGAAGTTTAATGGGGCATTAATTGAGATGATATCGATGGCTTTATTTGCCTATGGGTAAGAAAATGTTAGAATTTAGGATTGTGTGCTCAGAAGGAAATGGGGGTAAGATAGCGTTAGCATTTTTTGGGTCTTTAGCTTTATGTGCACCAATTAGTGGTGGACATATAAATCCAGCAGTAATTTAGATGTAATAAATAGGTGACATTAGCAATGTGGTTAACTAGATAAATATCAACTGGTACTTGTCTATTATATTGGATTGCTTAACTGATTGGTGCATTTGGTGGTGGATTCTTTTGTTATATGGTTTTGGGATAAATCAATAGTCCTATGGTGACTGATTTGAACTTTCATTGGATAATTGCTGATTTATGTGGTGAAGCTCTTGGATCCTTCTCTTTCATTCTAATGATATTAATTTAATGTAAAATCTGTATATAATCGAAAGGCAATCCTAAAACAACTTTCTCTGATAAACCAATTGCTAGTATTACTCTTATTACTCTGTCATTGCATTTGTCAAGATGTTTCACTTCCCATTCTGGAGGTATTAAAAAGGCTTAATTTTATAGGTTGTTTGAACCCTGGAATGGCAGTGGCCTTGGAATTATTTTAGGTGTTAAAGACTAATGAATTAGAAAGATTAGATTCAATGTGGGTATTCATAGCCGGACCTTTTGCTGGAGCCATAATTGCTGTTATATTCTTTAAATTAATTTATTCACCAGCATTTAATAGATATTATAAGAATGCATGATATATATAAACAATTTTAATAATTTTATTTTAATATCAACACCATTATTAGATATATTTCTGAACAAATATTACATTGATATCTGCACATTTAAAGACCTAGCAACTTTATATTAAGGATCTAAACTTAATTATCTATAAGCTGAATGCATTCAATAAGCAATCCACTCTTTTCTTGACCCAAAACTAAAGCAGTTTTCTTGTCAATCTTGAAATTCATTTCCTTTAGAAATTTTAACTATTGCAAATTATTGTGTTGTTATCTATCAACATATTAAAACCAAGGAGGATTAGAATTCTCACTTATAATGCCTTAAATCTAAAGTTCAGCAATAGGTTAATAGATTGAGTACATGTATTCTTAAGTAATTCAAAAATTTTCAATTCATTCAATCATCATAATTTATTTTTGGATATCAATTCACTCTTAAGGTCGTTCGTTAATGCTTAATTTACCGTTTTTAAACTTCTTCTTTTTAATATTTATGTACTCAATTGACTTCATTTGTTCTACATATTCTTATAATTATCATAATTCTTTCACAAACAATCTCAAATTAACATTTTTATTCATAAATAGTTCGATTAATAGCTATTTTCCTCTAAATTCTTCCAACTTTAATAGTTAATTCTGTTATAAGAAATTTTCCCAGGTAGGTTTTGTATATCTATATTCCAATATTTTTTTAATTAAAAATTAGTAAATAAATAAATGGATGAAACAACTATTTATAATTTGATTACATGTAATAGAAATCATAATTAGAAATGCTCTTGTACTTTGGAAATATCCTCAGTTGAACGGTCCTCTTCTGGTTAGATGAGTTCCTTAATAGCATCATTATGAACAGCTAATACAGCTCTGCCCGATTCGTCTGTATTCTTTTTGAAAGCTTCATCCCATTCCAAAGCCTAAGAGATTATTAACAATAGATTACTTTTTCGGTTGAACAAGCTATTGATCTGGCGTATGGAACAGTCAAAACAGAACTTTCACTTGGGAAGTAGGAAGAATATATTTGTCTGAACCAATATTATTCCTTATCTCTGGGAGTGGATACTGGGTACTTGGTGGATGCTTAAGAAAACTCTTAATCAGTGATTAATTGATTGGCTCTCTTAATGATACCATCTCTCCAACTATAACCAACTCCATCACTAAACTGTTCCTTTTATCTCCATAAAATTTCTTATGGCACAAAAGGATGCTCTAAATCCTCAAATGCTTTTCTAAGAATGTATTTTTCCATTTGAGGTTCAAAGGCATTAATCATCTTGTATTTAGGATCAATCTGCATAACATACTCGACCCATTATTTGTTCATAAATGGAGGTCTAGTTTCAATACCCCAAGCCAAACAAGCTTTATTGGCTCTGAGGAGATCATATTTATGTAAGTCATGTAGTTTTCTGATTAATTCTTAATGAAATTCTACTCTGTTAGGTGCTTTGTGGAAATATAAATATCCGCCAAATAATTCATCACTTCCTTCACCTGTTAAACATATCTTGATTCCCAAAGCTTTGATTCTTCTACACATCATATACATGGGTGTTGATGCTCTAATGGTGGTGTTATTGAATGTCTCTGTATGATATATGACTTCAGGAATATAATCTAATCCTTCATCCACTGTATAGGTGAATGAGTGGTGTTCAAAGCCATGAAATTCTGCCACCTTCTTAGCATAATGTAAATCTGGAGACCCTTCCAATCCGATACAAAACGAATGAACTTTTCTCATTCCTCTCTTGCTCAAATCTATTTCCCCTTTCTTTATTAATTTCGCGACAATTCCAGCCACTATTGACGAATCAACACTATTAGAATAATGATAAATTATAATACCCTCCTGATATAAACAATCCAAATGGAGCATCTCCTTGAACTTCTCTTCTGACAACCTCCACGAATTTGTCTCTCAATTCTCCAAAATTGATTTCCCCTGTTGGAATGTAATCAAAGTTATGCCAAGTTGGATTGTACCATCTCTTGATCTCATATGTCTCATCAATATAATGGCCTAAAATACTATTATATTTTATAACCTGGAGGGAACTATTTAACATCAATAACTTAGTCATGTATTCCTTTCAACTCTGATGACAAGAATAGTGATCCATCCTTATCGTAACCATAATATAAAGGAATTATTCCGATATGATCTCTTCCTGCTTGAAATGATTTCTTGCTCAAATCTATTAGAACTGTGGCAAACATACCATTAAGGTGGTTCCAAAAGTTGCCTGCCCCATACTATTACTTATTTTCAATTCATACTTCTTTATATAACATTCCCACTATCTCTGTATCAGAATTACTGCTAAAACGATATTTCTTCTCTAATTCTGGTCTTAAATCCCAGTAATCATATAGCTCACCGTTTTACATAAAGATTATGTTTTCATCATCCAGTAATTAAAAGGGTTACCTGCCTTTGTCACTCAAATCAACTAATCCCAATCTTTCGTGAGAAATTACATGATACACACCTGGGCTTACCTCCTGAACTTTATGAGAATATAAATACAAGAACAATAATCTTAGATCTATCTGGACCTCTATGTCTTATTCTTCTTGACAGTTCATATGCTTTTGCCCTTACTTCTACCTCTGTTCCTCTTATATTTAAAATGGCCAATATTCCACACATTGATCAATTAAAGATTATATGCTTTCTGAACCTTGGAAATCCCTTTAACATTGCAGATAATCCGTAGTTTAATATGCCATCATTAAATTATTGACGAAGAAACCACAATACCTTACGAATTATATAAAAACGATTCAACATAATTTATAATAATTTGCATTATTTAATATTATAAATTATTTTAATTAAAATTCAAATTAATAACGCATCATGAAAGTTGTAAGGTATTAATCAATAATTATTTACTCAACTTATTAGTATATTCTTTAATCCCAATTTCCGCTCTATAATTCCTATTTCTAATTAGCTCTCAGTCAATTATGGACTCCATAAGTTAATAACTTTTCATAGTTTCTATAATTTTCATTATTGAACTTTATTTGTTGGCAATGTCCCCGAGGCATTTATAGCTTCTAATTAAAATGCTTTCTATATTTGGGAGTGATTAAGGACACGGAAGATAATAAATTGAGATTTTATAAGCTTATCGTATATTTTAATATTACGTATTAATATTCAATTATAAACTTACACGTAATTTATACCTCATATTCACTTGGAAAAAGAAATCTCTATACCAGTTCTCGAGAGAGCAAAGAAGAAAATTAAAGAAACAATCGTAATATATCCTTTAGATTTTATAAATAATTTAAAGTGTTTTTAATATATATTAATTACATGATGAGTAATTAATCAATTTTAATATCTAACTAAAGTTACTTTTTATATATCCTACATAGCTTTGCACTTGTAACTTAATAATTCCAATAAGAAAGAGTTTTGAAATGACTTACCTAATGCAAGCATTGTTTGGTTGATATGACTATATTACAAATATTTATTTCTATTTACAATATGGTTTGCCTATAAAAAATGAATAAACACTTAAAAATTGACTCATTCAAACAGATGTATTATTATGTGATTTAATATTTGCTTCAAATATAAAATCCTTAATGATTTCTATGTAAAAAAACAATGGTTTTAAATCCCTTTCTGTCTCTAATTTAGACTCTATTACGATGAAAATCTCTATTTGAAAGAGTGAGAGTAATTTTTTAAATTTGGTTTATTAAATCTATAATTGAAATTTAATAAATATTTTTAGGAAAGACAAACTATCTTAATAAGTTCGTTTGAAAACTTTTAAGCTCATTGTGTTAATGAATATTAGTGTTTTAATGTAGAATTACTTACAATTTTATGTTCCATGGTTTTGAAACTAAGAATATTTTCATTCATACTTTTTTATATTCATCAAAAGAACTAAAGCATTAATTTTTGTTTATCCATATTATCTTTTTGAATTGAAATCCTAAATTTTGTATTTTTTAAAAGTACATAAATTCATTTATCTATTATCCTTATAAAATTGCTTTAATTTTAGGAATACCTTCTATATTATCTTCACATACTTTTTAAAATTATTTATTTATACTTTGCTGGCTCTATTCAATATTAATCTTGTTAGTTATTGGTGTTAAATTGATTGAGTTTTAGTTCTATATTTATGAAATGTTATTATTTTTAGTTAAATTAAAAATCTTAATATGATATTGTTAATAGAATATCTGATTTTTAATTTATGAAAGTGGGTTAATAACAAAGTTTTAGAAATATTATTTACTGTAGATTGAAGGTCTTAATAATATAATATTTTACAATTAACTTAGAATATTATGAGATTAACTTGAAAATCCAGAAAATACAAAATTCATTTATTTTGAAGTAAATTCAATTCGCCTTTTTGCAAAATTTAAGGTTTAGAGTTATAATTTTAGATGAAGGCTTAGAATAATCTTTTTTTCTCAAATAAGCATTAAAATTAAACAAAAACATCTTTATAGTATTAATTCCCAGCTTATACTTAGTTCTCTAAAAATTAAAATCCTCTACAGTTTATGTCAATGAAGTTGCAAATTAAAATGGACATATCATTCTCAGCTATAATTACGAGGCTATTAAAAAGATAATTTCTAGAAAAAGATGTTAAATAAATCCATCAGATGTTCCAATTTTCATCTAGTATTTGAAAACAGCATTGAAATTAATATAAAAGAATAAATGCTTAATTTTATTATCTGGATATTTATTATAAGTTAATCAACTTTAATTTTTTCGTTGGATATCATTTTGATATTAATGTATTATAGTAGGCTTATTAGGCTTTGAATTAAAAAGTTTTTCATTTTGCATAAGAGTAAATCCATTTAATAAATACCCTATTCTTACAAAGAAAGAAAGTTGAGTATATAATAATTAAATTAAATCTCTGCAATAGCTTTCAAAATGATAAAGTTTCAGTACATATTAGCTTCTGATCATTTTAATTGTATATTTAGAATCATTTATTCCATATATTTGTAGTTGTTTGATTAATGATATTGAATCCATTATCAATTCTCTATGAGGAATTTAGCAAAAACTAAATTTATATATTTTTACACTGCTACAGCATTATATATATGATGGAAGAAATCAAAAAGCTTAAAGATATTAGAATATAAATATATTTAACTAAAAGAAAATATTGATTAACATTAATATATTTAATTTTCAATTTAAATAATTTACATTTATAAAATAAAAAAAAAGAAGGGAGCATCAGGGTTCGCACCTGAGACCTACAGATCTGCAGTCTGCTGCTCTGCTACTGAGCTATACTCCCTAATTGATGTTTTCGTTCTCGCTTGATTAATATAGAATCGTTGACAATTGTTATTTGTATATATCATCACCTTATTTCTTACTCTCTACAATTAATCAACTTTGCTTTTAAGCATCTTTTCATTTTTAAAAATTTTCCAACCTATAATTTTATTATTTTCTCTGTTAATAAACCATGTTATAGCTTAAGGTAGTTGTACATCTTAGCCTACATTGTCAGAATTCAATCATCATCAATATCATTATCTTTTATAATATTTAAACAATCAAATACAATACTATCATATAATAGTCTTAATATATGAATTTTAACCTATTAAATAACCTACTAATCTCTCTTATTGGTTAGTATTAAATTGAAATTGGTTTATAAATAATTGCTAATTCTACTAAGTGGATTTATATTACTATTTCTTAATTTTAATTGATTGTGTTTAAACCACATTTAACATCATTTTTTTAATTAGGCTATTAAATATCATATTTTGATAATGTTTTATTCTAATTATGACATTCAACAACATAGATTTTATTTTAATTTATGCAATTTTTGTTTTAAAATGGAGAAACTATTCAAATTAAACATTTACTTTAACAAAAATCTTCCAACATAATTATAATATATAAGCTGTACTGCTATTTGTAGCTTTTTAATTTAGATTCAATCTTCTGATTATTAGTCATTCAAAAATTTATTATTTGAATAATCCAATTTTATTGGAAGTTTAAGCAACTATGTATTACTGAAAGAAATGATGGAGCTTTAATAAATTATTGGAATTAGGTTATGTTAAAATAATGAAGAAAAATATTGATTAACATTAATATATTTAATTTTCAATTTAAATAAATTTATATTTATAAAATAAAAAAAAGAAGGGAGCATCAGGGTTCGCACCTGAGACCTACAGATCTGCAGTCTGCTGCTCTGCTACTGAGCTATACTCCCTAATTGATTGTTTTGTTCTCGCTTGATTAATATAGATCAGGTGACAATTGTTATTAGTATATATCATCACCTTTTTTTCTCCTTATTATTATATGCTGCAATTTAATTATTTAAATAGGAAATCTTTCCAAAGGGAATCTTGCTATCTTGCAGTTTAAATTTTATAGAGACCTTTGAATATCTAGTGTTCTACTTTTCCTCATTAAAGTTCCTTAATGAATTTATTCTTCTATGCATATGATAAAATGGATGTTTTCCTATATTTGTTCTAAAAATGCTGTATCCAAAAAGCTTTTTGTAGCTTTTTATTAATTGTGCAGCATTATTTTACACAGTGGCTTTATAAGAATTATTAAATCTAAATTAAAATAAGTCAAATAAATCCTCATAATTGCATTCTTCTTACCAAATATTAATTGAATCCTTTGATTAATCACTATCTGATTGATTTTAATCCTTATCATTTTATATGGTAGAAACAATATTTTGTTCTTTGTTTGCCTTTTATAAATTTTCATCAATGAAAGAGATTGATCTTTTTTAAAGTTTTACTTCAAACTAATTATAATAACTCTTTAATTTTGATGCTAAAATGATACAAATGTAATACGAGTTGTGTTCTACCTTTAGGTTCCTTTACCATTGTTATATTTGTTTTCTTATAGAATATTTTAAGAAGAAGGAATCTTATATTATTTAGCTATTACATTTACTTTATTACCTTATGATTTCATAATTGATAAAATAAATTGTGTGTTTATCTACTTCGAAATATGAATAAAATTTTATACGCAATAATATTGTAACAGCTATAATTATATTTTAAAATAAAATAAATAAAGTCAAAAATATTATAATTGCTCGAGTTCTTCTGATACTCTGCTGTAATTAAAAATTTTTTTTTTTGAATCAAATGATTCTCTGAATTTTTTCGAAGTCTTACTAAAACTTAGAGTTTCTGAATTCTAAAAGGATTACTTTTTTGCAAATTAGAGAGATCTAGATCTTAAGGGTGTTTAAAATTGAAAGGATTTTGACAAATTTTTAAGATTAGTTTTCTTTAATTGGTAAATTGGAAATAGGTTCTTATCAATAGTTTATTTATTTTTAGGACTTTCTTGTGGAAACTCTTCAACAAATAATGAATTTTCTTCCTAATTCATTTTTTATTTTATTATCACTTTAGGTTTTCTTAAAATATAAAACTTTTGTGATGTCAATCTTCCATATCTTGAGAAGAATCCTTCAGAGTTAGCTTTTGTATCAAAAATATTCATGATTTGTGGAAGTCAAAAAGTAAAAAAAAACTTATAATTATTATTATAATAATTATTTCTCTTTATAAGGCAATTAATAGAATTATACTCAATCAATTCATAGATTACTTCTATGGTTCAGCAAAATGAGGTTTAATTATAAAGTATTTATTAGAAATTTGGAATAAAATTGATGAAATGGATGAGTTTTTCATATATGATATTAAAATATTTTTAGAAGAAGAGATTAAATATTATTTTAATATAATTGCTATTCTTTTTTGAATTTACAATTAAGATTATTTTATTAATTTAAATTTTACTGCAGAAAATTGTGTTAAATCTCCAGAAAAGATTTATCAATAAATATAAGGCGAAAAGAATAAAAAATAATGTTTATTTAAATGATAGCAATCCTAATCATTTCTTTCCATAAGAAGTTTAGTTGGCCATTTCTAAAACTTGTTATTTGAAAATATGAATAACTTCATCAATGATAGCATTTTCCTCTAAATTTATATTAATTAATGATACCGTTTCTTCTATTTAATTCAGTCTCATATAAATCTCTAAGTTCTTATAATGATGCTGTGGCTGCATTGATTGCATTTTAAGAATCTTTTAAGACGCTATTTGCTTTTGCTTAAACAGCTAAGGCAGCTTATTCTTACTATATTATAATATTTGATTGATTACCACTACTAACTTGTCTTATAATTATGTTTTTCTTTAGATTTCATCATTTAAATGAGCAACCTCAGACTCTGTATCAGCCAACCAATCTGCTAATTAATAGTAAGCGGCAATTTCGTTAGCTTCCAAATTAGCTAAAGATGATTTCAATTAATCTTCAAGATCAGATAAAGCATTGTATACTAATTAACCAACATTAAGTCCTGGCTATCTGTCAGATGATGATGAGGATCCTTCTTCTTATCCCAAAGCATGTAATTCAGCATTTCCTGAAGCCTGTTCAGCAGCTAATTATGCAAACTTTGTCATAGCATCTTAGTTGAAAAGTTGACTGTATTATTTCAATTTGTCTGAGACATTTTGAACATTCACTTCTACTAAAGATGATGGTTATCCAGTTAAATATCCACTCAAGTCATTCTTTAAGACTCTAATGACTCCTAAGGCATCATTATGTTATTTAATAGCTCTAACAAATAAACCATTTGAAAAGCATCTCAATTCTTATAATTCAACTGATCTTCTATCAATATCAGCCAATCTTTATGTAGCCCAAGCGATGTAATCTGTTGCTTCCTACACAATAATTCATCTTATATTTACTCTGTATTCAACTCCGATTTATTCTCTTCTTGCTTTTGCACTAGCCCATGCTTTCTAATTTAACTCGTTGACTTTTGAAAGAGCAGCAATTCTAGCTTATCCAATTTCTTCATCTGAAATATTTTTTTCATCAGCAACACCTTAAGCTTCAATATTGCTTGTTTTCAAATCATTCAATAAATCATATACTGCCTAGACTGCATCATTTGATTCTGATCCTGTCTATTATTGTTTTTCACATTCATTACCTGTAATAATAGAGAGAAATCTATTTCAAAGGCTTATGTACAAACCAAGGCCAATAGCCCAACAATAATGAATTTATTCATTTATTAATATTAATAACTATGTATAATATAAAAACGGGTAATACTAATAAGTTAATTATTTTTAATATTCATTAATTTAACATCTTTTCCAATTCACCGACCTTCTTCTCTAAAAGATTCATGTGATTAGTCTACTCTAATCTTAATTCAATGAATTTTATTTATTACTCACTCAAAAACTCAACCATAGGTTTCCAATTGATACTTTATCTTCGCACTATAGATACAAATTGTTCGACAGTCTTGTCGAAATCAATTTTTAGTAATTCAATAATCTAATTGATATGAGTATCTCTAGATCTTTTTTACTTTGCTACATTATTTTCTTAAAATTCTAACAACCATTATCTCAAAGCAGACTATTCATTTGTTAATTATGTAATAAATTAACAAACCTTGATTCCATCATTAAAATGCAATAAATAAATCACTGTAGATTTTAGAGCTTTTAATAAGAAGTCTTGAGACTCTTAAAATTCTTGATTAGGTTCTTACTTTTCACATAATAGTAAATATTTATTTATCTTTTCTAAAATTGCAGTTAATTATTACCATTAAAATTAGCTTTTAACTTATCCTACTGATTTACTTAAGCATTTTGTAATTAAAGTATAAAATTATTTTGTTTGCTTTTAAGTTTCTTTCACTTTTATTAAACAATCTAAAAATCCCAAATACAAAATGGGTAGTTCTTAATTATTTAAGATCTTTATTAAGTTTTAATTAATTAAGCTATAACAATTTCTTTGAGCCCCATCCTTGTTGCCTACTTTAGTTGATTCCTCTACCATTTTAAAAATCAAAGTATCAAATATGATATAGAATTTATCATATGATATTTAATTCAAGAATTATCCTGATGATAATATGTATAATAGGGTTTCTAATAATTAGTTGAGTTTATCACATGATTATTCTTTCATAAAATTGGCTAATAATAAAATTATTTAATCTGCTAGTAATTAAGGATTTTCAAAATTATTGGTTTCTTTATACTTAAAATACAATTACTAAAATATTCTAATATTTTAATCTAACTCAATTTCCATTGAATTTTAATTATTTTGCAGTTATTATGTATTTCCACTGTTAATCTAAGAGTTAATTTGTGCTATTCCATTATAAGGAGTACTTTTTGGTTAAATATTCTTTTTCTCTGAATTAGTTTATTCTGTTTTAGGTTATTCTGTAATAAATAAAGGATTAAACCTCTAAAAATTTTAGATTTGATCTTTATATGGGTTTTCATTATTTAATGATGTTTAAATTATCTATGACTTTGAAAATTAAGGGGAAGTTGCTTAAACAATTTAATTAGTAATGATTGCACTCTCTTCTTTCCATAAATAAGATATCAATAAGGCAATAAGCTACTTTTATTAAAGAGTATTGCTAATATTCCAATCACTTGCATTGTCTGCCATAATTTATATCAATTGGTTTGCTTATTAATTTGATAATTCATCAAAATCTTCAAATACTATTAATATTGGCAGTTAGACATAATACTTTTTGAATTCACTCAGTAAATTCATTAATAAGGGTAATGTTCTTTATGCTAATTTCGGAATTCCTGCCCTTAAATATATCAAAATCAACATTTTAAGATATGAAAATATTATCTGTTATTCTAAGAATGAAGGTATATGTTAAGATATTAAGATTTAGAATAATTATGAAATTTCCTATTGTAAAGGAATATTTTCTTTCATCCAAGAAATCATGTAAGCCCATTTAAAAAATACTTCACTAAATTCACCTGGTTGTGTAATTTTAGCTTTTATATAAGCTGCTGCTTGTTAGTTTTGTTATATATTATAACTAAACATTTTTTCATAGAGTGCTTAAGGTATTTGAGGTACTTTTAATTAAGTTTTTATGCGCTCAAAATGGTAGTCGCTAAATGTATTTAAAGGAAAAGGAATCATTTTTTTTTCCTCCGTTTAGACTTTTTTCACTTCAAATAATAACTTTAAGGCATTTTGGCATTCTTGAACCAATGTTCTTGTTTTCAAATTAGATTGATTTTAATAAGTTTTAAGAAATTCTGAAATAAGTTACTAGTCTATATTTTTTTCACATTTAGGTATGTATTTTAACAAAATATTGAGAACTTCTAGAAGTTAACTTTAAGTAGAGGCATTCTTAAAGGTTGTAATTAATTATGTTAAATGATTAGGTTAGTAAGTCTATGCAATTTTATCAAATAATTAATAGCACAATGGTTTTTACTCTGACATTTTATCAATAATAAATTCCATAGTTACACTTAAAATGTAATTAGATTATTGTGTTATTTGTAGCAAAATATTTCCTAATTCACTTTAATCCTTATTTTTAATTGACTTATACTATTTTAAGAAAGTGTCAACTTGAAGTGAAGTCATCGTTGTTGAATATTATAACGATTATATATCATTCTGATTTTGTTAATTGATTTAAATTGACTTATTTAATTTTGATTAAATAGATTATTTTTAAGAGCTATTATGATTAGTTGCAACTTATAATTGCAAGTTTTCTTTATTAGGTATTAATTGTTTTAATTATTATTATTATTATTATTATTATTATTATTATTATTGTTGTTGTTATTGCTGTGGTTGTTATAATTGTTATTGATTCTATTATTATAGGACTTCTTTTCCTGATGAGGCAATTATTCCTTCCATATAAATGTTTACTTAATTTTAATATTTTGTATATTTATCACCCTTTAAATCAATAGACAGAGCTCCATTATATAATTTAGCAGATATTTTAGCCATCAACATGATTGACTTTGCTCTTACATCAGCATTACCATCCTCTGTAAATTTCTTACAAATAGGGACCAATGATTTAATACATTAAAGTTTATTCAATTTATCTTTAGGTGTCTCATCTAAATAGTGTTCAATTATGGTAAAAACATTAACTTTTGGACCTGGAGCTTTGTCTTCTAATAAGGCTTTTAGTTCTTCGAAAAATTCATCAAGATTACAACTGTAAAACAGTTTTTTAATAGTAATAATAGTTTCATCAACAATATTTTGTTTTTTATCTTTTAACTTAGTCAAAACTGGTAGCATTATTATTTTAGCATATTAATTAAAGTTTTTTCTTAAACCATTGGCCATACATCCAATTATTTTGATACATTAAGTACTTATAATCATTTATTATTCATTCAACAATTTCTTTAATAATTATACAACTGAATATATATTTGGAGATGGCTATATTTTAGGAACAGAACATGATTTCTATAGATTGTCTAATTGTTCCTTTTTCTCTTACCATTTTTCTAATTAAAATACTTTTTCACACCAGGTTTCTGTATATTTTGAAAACACTTCAACAGCGTCAACCAAATCATATAGTTCTTAATTATTAGTTTCAGCCTCCTCTTCTTGATTAGGAGCCTTTTATACTTCAGTTATGGTTTCTGCTATTTTTTTCAGTTCCAGTTGAAATTTTTCATTTAAACCTCCAAAAAATGCTTCAATGTTTTTTCCATACCATTTGGTCACTTCCTTGTAAAATGCTATAGCATCAGCTTTAACAGTGCTCTATTAAGCCTCTGTAAGCTTAGACATTACTGGAAAAAAAGGTTTTAAATTATCTAATTTTTTAAGCCCAAATTATTGCAACAATTCTATTAACAAAGCGATTGTTGCTTACACAACTTTTGGGTTCTTATGAATCAGGTATTATATTATGATTTCAGAAAAAGCGGATTTGCAAATTGGATAAAGTTAAGTTGAAACTTGATGACCAAGTTGTTTTAATTTAGGCTGTGTTAATACTTTTTCTAATAAAACCTTAATAATTTCTTTTTGTTATGAACACTCTATTTAGTTTTGTTTTTCAAAATATTTTAATGCAATCTAAAGTGCTTTCTCTTAGCATTGAATATGAATATCCTATATTATCTATATGACACATTCACAATCCATCTCTTCATCGTTTGCTAATTCATCATAAGCTTAAAGCCTTACTTTCCAAACTTTAGATTTAATTCGTTACTTTAATGGTAAATCGACTTTTTCTTATTACTGAGGATCAAAATCTAATTATTTATAAACAAAATTACCTGGTGGAAACTCCTCTAACATAAAATTCTTTTTTGACTGCCCAACCGGCAATTCATCTATTTGCATTTTGAATTTATTTTATATAAAATTTTTAATTCCTGAACATATTATTGTTAAATTATTCATTATAAAATTTATTAGAGTAATTTTATAGTCATTTTATTTTTATATGGAGATGGAAATAAAAAACTTCCTTTTGTTGGAATAGTGATAAAATAGTATTTGTGTTTTTTTAAAGGCTATAAGAAGATGACACAAAATACAAAGATAATAACATATATTTAGAGAAATAATTTTAGGTTAATATTCTATTCTGAGGGTGGCTTTTAGGATTCTGATCCCTTTTAATTTTCATAATAGGAATAAGGATTTAAAAAAATAACTTCAGCAAGCTATTTTTATCAAAAGTCTATCATTCTTTAAAATTTCATTCCTTCTTCACATCTCTTCTATTGATTAAGGAATTATGCTTCAAAATGTGTTTGCCTTATATTTAAAAACAATTTTTTCTAGGAAGATTCAAGATTAACAATTTTGTGCTTCATTTGAAATTTAGACCTTTAAGAGTTTTCATTTTAGGTAGGCATTTTATTTATTATTGTTATTTTGAGAAGGGTGTAATAATAATTGACCATAATTATCCTTTTGTTAATTATTGCTTGTAATCACAGAAAAAATAGGGATATATAAAAATATTTAACATATTTCCTAAGTTTCTAGATAAGTCTTGCAATTTTTCGCAATAGTTATTTCACAATTATTATCACTATTCATAGGAAGCTAATATTAAAATATGATTTTTCTAAGTTAGGTTCCTTTTTTAATTGCTTTTTTGTTCTATTAATGTTTTATTTATTTTTGGACTCTTCAGATTAGGAATAAATCAAAAAGTGAAAATTAAACTAAATTTCAACATAGAAGAGAGGGATTTCTATTGTTTTAAATAGAACAAATTTGTTTGATTAAGACTCTTAATTTGATTAATATTTTTATTATATATCTAACTGTTAATTTCATGAATGATTCTATGGGATCTCTGTCAACTAATGATTCTTCAGAAGGATAAGAAAGAAAGAAGAAGAAAAGCAATGCAATATCTAAAAAAACAACCAAATCATTAAATATTAGTTATAATGAAGTTGTTCAATTGCTGAATCCATAAAATTTGTTTATTAACAAAAATTTAGAAGAATCATTCAATGTCATTCAAATGTATCATTAAACTTATCCCCATAGAATTCATCAATCTTCATATTTTCCTAACTTTAAATTTATATATGATGAAAATTTAGTTTGCTCAGAATTAAAATGGGACCGTTTGCCCACACTGGTCAAATTAACATCATGATTATTGCTTCGTCATTTAGTTAGAAATTTAATATTATTTATCACTTAAATTAAGTTTTTACAGTTAACCATAACATTAATTTATTTTTATATAAAGTGTGAGTCCAATATTCTTGGAGATTGATATTTTTTAAGTAGAAAAAGAAGTATATATTAGAATTCCTATTGAATTTTATCAAAAATAAATTTCTTTTATTTAAAGAAATTAAGGAATGCAAATTTAACCTCAGGATTAAACTATTATGAAATAATCTAAACATAAAAATACTCATTTAAAATCTTATGAATAAAAAAAACTAAGAATAACTTAAATTATTTGCTGCCTCAAATTAATATAAGATTAGAATAAAGTGCTTTTACGAATTTCTTAAATTAAGAATTTAATTAAATAAAATTATATTATCAATTATGTTTTCTATTATTTTGTTATTGATTTTCTACAATAAAACCAAATACTTTCTACTATTCATTCAATTAAGAATATATATCTATAATTATGGTAGTATCATTGTTTATTTTTTTTAATTATCTAGTTTTTGAGTTTTGTTGAATTTGTTTCAATGTGATGGCATGTTAAATTAATCAACTAAGATAGATCTTAAATAATTAAATAATACAATTTTTTTTCAAAATTATATTAGTAGGTCTTTATTTCATAGTTAAATCCTTTATTCTTGTAAAATAAGTTGCCAAATGATGGCTCTACAATTTCCAACTTAATTAATTTTTAATGGCAAAAAATCATAGTTCAAATAAATTTAATCGATAATCATCGATTATTTTATTTGAAATAAAATGAACAATGAAATAGTTTCCAATCAAAATGATTACGGAGATTTAGAATTATCACTTTATAAAAAAAAAATAGATCTTGATTATCGTAAAATTTAACACAAATTTGGATCCATTAACAAAATTTCACCTGATAAGTTGGATTATCATTAAAATAATCTATGTTGTAAATTGTTTAAGAATGCAAATAAAAGAAAAATCATTTAGCTTAGAGTTTAGACTATTGATCCACTTGTAGAAAAATATTTTATAGACAACAGTGGAAAATTTTTCAATAGTTCAAAAAATAAGGTCTAACACACTATTAAGGGAAAACATTATGCTATGTAACTTGGAACGATACCTCTTTCTTCTAGATCGAAAACTCCAACCTAAAAGACTTACAGTTATTAATAAACTAATAGTCTATTTTATTAAGAATCAAGGACTCAAAAAATGAAATCTTCTTGGGTCCATTCAGAATAAAACACTTGTCTTGAAATCCAAAAGGCTTGTTCGGTTTAATTGAAGGAATAAAAGAAATTACAAGGAATATATTAAAGATTGCGAATTTGGAATGCTAATCAATATGAAAATAATTTTATGAGACCTTAAAGCTGCAAAAATCAAAATTAGAGATAACATTAATTTATAAATGAATTTAATGAGAATATTGTCAAGCTGTCAAGTTCCTTTAAAGACTGAATCAATTTTTGTTTACTATAAAATAATCATTTTATTTACATGAATTTACTAAACAACATAATTTTCACTTGCATTAGAAGTAGAAAGTTAAAACCATTCTGTCATATATTTATCATAATCCAAATTTTCACTCCAATCTATAAGATTTTATACTTCTTTATCAAATTCATCCTTAGAATAATATGAAATTTTACATCATCCATTTCTAAATATTACTTAGTTTGAGTGAAGAAGTCTTAAGCTTATTAAACTTCTTTATTCTATTGAGTTCCCTCTTTTTATTTTTAAATACTTTATGCCCATTTCAATTTATTGAGTCTTGTCTTCTTAATCACTTTTTCCTCTCTCTTGTCTTTTTTATGATGATAATATCTAATTTTATTGGCTGTGTATAATTCAACAAAGTCTGCTTTGATCATTTATTTGTTAGAGATCTATTGTTATTAAAATAAATTAAACTGGTCTCCATCCATTGTTATCTAGCCTTAAATACCATCCTTGATTATCGTATTTTTATTAATTTTTCTTATATTCAAAATATGCAACTTTTTCATGAGGAACAGGATCTCTTTATATTGATGAATAATCTCTAGGAGCAAAGGAATTTAAATCTATAATTCCTCCGTGACTATAAATTTTATAGTAAATTATAGGAGGAAATTGCTGAAATAATAAGAAAAATAATATACTTCTCCACCAAGTCGAAATCTAATGTGTGATTTGCAAGCAGCATCGAGCAATTGAGCCTCGTTAGGGTTAATAGCTTTTAATAATCGAGCTGGGTTTCCTCTAATATTAATTATTATTCAGTACTTGCACTTAAATAAAATGATGTCTTTATAATATTAGAATATTTTTCTATTTGTAAATGACCTCCAAGCTCTACTATAAAAAAAGAATGTCTACTTTTATATTTTTCTAGCTTTTTAATCTTCCATTATAATTAATTATTATATAAAATATTTAACATTCCGTTAATGTCTTCAAAAATCACTATCTATGGTATCATTAATCATGAAGATTCTGATCTTTTTGAAAGTGCAGGATCATTAACATTAAGAACACCTAGGAATGTCCCTAATTTCAATGAAACAACTTCATTAACCATTCCAGGTTACGTCAAATAAATTTGTGCAGGTCAATCTCATATATTAGCCTTAACTTAAGATGGAAACGTATATAGTTATGGATCAAATTAATTTGGTTAAAGAGGCTCATCAGGACCAGGATTTCAATTGGTGATGAAGAATGTTCTTTAGATTGCAGTCGGTCTATATCATTCTGCTGCCTGTACTAAAGATAATAAAATTTATGTTTGGGGTAGAGGGTCAGAAGGATAATTAGGAATGGGGGACACAGAAAATGTCGAAAAACCTACAGAACTCAGTATCTAAGGCTAAGAGGTTTGCTGTGGCAGTTTTCATACACTTGTAAGAAATGGAGAAACATGTTATGTGATGGGAGAAAATTAGAATGGATAATTGGGAGTTTTAGGATAACATACAAGTCCTGTGAAATTGAGTATACCTGTTGAATAAATGGCTGCAGGCTTGGATCATTCTTTATTTTTATATAAAGGACAAGTAAAATTAAGTTTCAATATTTAGGTTTTTGTTACAGGAAATAATCTATTTGGATAATGTGGAGTATCTGAATAAGTAGTTAGAGAGCCTATTAAATTATCATTAAATTTTGAAGTACAATAAGTGATTGCTTCTATGGGAACATTTAGTTGTGTAATAAGTAAATAAGGAAAAGTCTATTTTTGGGGAACTGGAAGTTGGGGTTATGCCAGGAAGTGCACTCCATTAGAAGAATTATGTAAATTAGATGAGGAATAGAGAGTATAACAAGTTATTTCTGGAGAAAACTTTGCTATGTTGAAATGTTTAGATGGATGGTATGTTTTTGGAATGAATAAAATGCCTGAAAATTATTCACAATAATAAACACATAGGATTACACTAAACAAAGTCAATTTAGTTGATGGCTAAATCAGTGCAGGTCTTAATATTGTGTTTGTTTATTCCCATATTCAAGAAGTGCAAAAGCCAACTTAATAGATGCCTATTGATTAAGGATCCTACGTGTCATAATCATCAGAATAAGAATTTAAATAGAGATCAAGTTATAAATAAAATAATGAAATAAGGTAATCCTATTAAATGTAAACATCAAGTGCTTTGAAGACTTCATAAATTCCACCTTCAGCTTTGAGATAATCTCAATAAGTTACAAATATTTCATAGTTTTCTAATTAAATTAGTTCTTCATCATAATTTTAGAATGAATATTAATCAAATAAAGTTGAAACAAAATAAGGAAAAGATTATAAATTAAGTGATTTACTTTATAGATCTGATCATAAATAAGATATTCGATAAGAACTTAAATTAGATCTTAGATAATCAGAACAAAAAGTTAGAACAGAATCCAGAACTCCTGATAATAGGAATGATCAAAAACAAAATGATAAAAAATCTGATTATAAGTAACCATCTAAAGAAGATGAATTAAAAATTGAATTAAAATAAGAGCTACTTAAATTAGAGAAAAGGTAAGAGTAATTCAAATAAGAAATTATTAACTAATAATAGTAATTAGATAGAAAAAACGAAAATTTAAAAGAAATTACTTTTGGTTTCAAATCTGAAGTTAAACCTTTATAAGAAAGAAATATGACATAATAATCCTAGAAATGTTATGATTGTTTACATTTCTCTCAAAAAAATGATTACTATTAAAAACATATTAAATTTCAAGAAGAAGAAATATCCAATCTTAAAAAGGAATTAGAAATTTTGAAGAATTAGATTAAATAAAAAGATAATTATGTTAATGAATTAGAAAATCGAATTTTAAAATATTAAGAAACTAGTTTTAAATAAGTTTGCTTACAATAATCATAGTAATAATAACCACCAATTTATAAACCAACCATGGAGGTGAGATTAAAAAGTGAAGAAAAATAGCCTGTTACTAGAGAAGAAGCATAATTGAACTACTAAAAAATTATTGATTATTCACCAAAAATCTATAGATAACCAATAATTGACTAATCACCAAAGGAAAGAACTTTCAATACAAGTATCATTGATAAAATATAAACATATTAATAATCTGCAAAAGCAGCTAGACCAGTTCACCAAAATCTGATGAATAGATATTCAGCTCATGAAGTTCAACCATAATAAATCTATCAACCTAATACATATGTTATCCCACAATATTTCAAGGCCAGAAATTGAGAATGATTTTATATACTTTATTAACAAATATTATTTATTCTTATCGTAATTTGATATTTATTTAGAAATTCATTATATCTTATGTGCATATATATCCTTTATATTAAAAAATTATGTTTTTTTTTAGATACATTAAAATAGAAATAATTAAGGAATATTTGAGAAGACCTTTTTAATGTTTAAATCTCTTAATAAATTTCTAGAATCAAGTAAGTAGTATGGTAATTTGTAATTTTCATAATATTTACTTGATTGTAATCAAAATTTATTAAAATTAAATGATGATTAGTTAAACAAAATATGAATGTTATTTAATAAATTACATATAATCATTAATTAAGCAAAGAAAATGAAAAGTAAGTGAGGTCATTTTTTTATTTAACTTTAATTTAAGTATTACAACCGTAATGCCATAATATAAATTTCATTATGATTAAAGTTGTAGCTTTTAATGGATCTTAATAATTCAACTTTTTATCTAAATGTAATAAATTTTATTGAAGATGGGATATACTTGCGAATTTATCCTAATCATTAAAAAAAAATAAAGGTTTTGAAAAATAAACTCGTATTTAAGGAATAATCTATTTAGTAGATTGCATCAAAGTAAAATGAATAGATTCAACATTATCTTCATTTATTTTAGATGATATCTTAATATGTCCTTCATTTTTCTCTCTAAATTAAAGCAATGAAATGAATATTAACAAAATTGAGTTTAGATCAATATGTAAGTTTTCAATTTTTAATTTGTTAATAATATTTAGTTAATTTCCAAAAACAGATTTTATTAATTAAATAAGTCTATCCTTATTGTATTTCTTATTTGGAGTTCCATTTAATATATTAGGGTTCTATAAAATGTTAAGAGATACAAAGTAATTCATGCATTGTAATTTAGCGAATCTATCATCTCTTTCTTTGAAGTAGACACTTAAACAATGTTAGGCCAAAGAAGTAATGAGTCTATTTTTTAAATTCAATTCTAATTTCTCATGATTTTATGAATAATTATTTAAACTTTCAGTAGCCATTATCACCATTTATTGTTCATCAGTCCAGTAATTCACAATTTAGACTTTGAATTAGTTACCTAATAAGTTAGAATGACATATCAATGAATTAATCAATTTGTCTTGAGAGCCCCTTTTCCTCAATTCGAAGGCAGATCCTGATGACGAATTACTTTATAACATCATTCTAATATGTTTTTCAAGAGTACACTTGTTTTCTTTATTAGTAAGTTTTGATCCTCTAGAAAAGGTTAGCTTCATGAATTATAAGAATAATTTACATTTCTTAGAACTGTTCTTAAATCGTTGTCATTATTAACTTATAAAATTTCTTTGGTAATATTATTCATTTAATGTATTCTTAATTAATCCTATTGTTTATCTAATTTAATGACTAAAATAGATTATTCTAAGACAGTGTCAATAATCTAAAAAAATTTTGTTAATTTTTACTGCAAACCATTTTTTCCTTTCTCTGTTATGAAGGAATTACTGTCTCTTGTTATTCTCTATACTATATTTGATGGCAATCATTCCAACAATAATAGAGATAAAACTTAATAATAAACTAACATAGATATAAGAGTAACTGTAAGCCCATAAAATATAGGCTAACAGTAATCCTATTACAATAAATGCTTATGACCATAATAAATAGCCTTGAATAAATATAGCTATATAATAATGACAAATATACCCATATGAAAATAGCAAGCACAGAATCCATAATACCAATCATAGTTTGAATGATAGGAATTACTTGGATTGCTTTATCTAAAAACATAATCAACACTTTAAATCAAAGCCATAATTATTTATAGAAAAGGCAAAATTATGTTTATTACACTTGGGTATTTATCTATTAAAAACTTTGAGAAGATTATAAAGATAACAATAAAACAACAACTTAGTAGTATAACGATAAAATAGGGCTGACTTCTAAAGTAATATATGGAATAAAATATCATGTATAACTATTTTTGAATATGAAAATTACGCATGCTTGTAAAGAAAAAGCTGTATATTCCTTTTTCACCACAGGTATTTGGCTTTCTCTGTATTCTAATTCTAGATTTGTTGATTAAAAAGTTAAAGAGTATTTATTAAACATTTAATTAAATGAAAACTTTTAAAAAGAGAATTGGAATCAAAATAGCATGCAGTTCTGAATTTATATGAGGATATAATTTATTCAAATTTTAATTAATAAGGAACAGTAGGAATTTAAAAAAAAAATCCTTTGTTTTTTCTCTTAAGATAGAACTGGTAGTTTGCTTTTGTATGTTGATATTTAAATAGAGATTCTATTTAAGTGATATTGCTTAAATTTTTTGTTTACTTAGTAGAATTTTGAAGAACTTTGAATCATAATTCAAAGAAAAATATTTTAGAATTAATTTTCATCATTTTAATATAAAATATCAATTTTTGATAAAATTTAGTCAGTAATGTGAATGTTTTTCTTGTATTACCTTAGCAATATCTTCCTCTGGAGTATAATTAATTACTTTATTTAGTAATAAGACTTTAGGATTAACTTTTCGCTCATTTTATATGACACAAGGAAGATAATGAATTAGCCTAATTATTCATTATAATATGGAATTAATCGGAAGCATTTCTTGTATTTTTACGTTAAATATAGTTGCATATCTTAAATAAGACTTGCTATAACCTTCATTATTAAACATTTATTTAATCCAAAATAGCTGTTAGAACAAATTGTATCATCATAAATTTAGTATTTTTTATTAATCAGCATTAAAATGTGATAGACATTTTATTTAAATCTTTTCCAATCTTAAAATAAAGTTTGAAAAAAATGAAGCAACTTTAACATTTTAAATAAAATTAAAATATTTTTCCTTATTATTTCAAACTAGAATAGTCTTCATATATAAAAACAACGATTTGTTTTTTATTCAATTGATCAAATATTTATTAAAAGGCATATTTATTTTCTAAACCTTTTATCAGAGTTACTCTGATATTTTCTTTTGAAATTAAAGAACATTTGAAAGACATGTAATTTCTTAATGAAATGATAAGCGAGGGAATTATTTATATATTATAAATTAAAAGGAAAATCTATAAATATTTTTCTTATAAATGGAGTCTAGTTTAAGTAAAATCAATAACATGGCTGAGAAAGTTATGTTGGAATTACAGAAGCAGCCATTAATAACATGGAATTCTGGCTGTTTAAACACGTTTAAATATGTATTAAATTGCTCTAACAGATATTAGATAAATTAAAATCATGTTTAGAGGAAGTGAGTTTTAATTTGATGAGTAAGGATCTTAACCCTGAGGCATCATTATTATAAAAGTTATCAACAAATTATACAGTTGTATTTGATAAGGTGATTGAAATTAATTCAAGAAAAATAGTTAATGCTCCTGAATTACCTATTGAATATTGCTAGAGATAACCAAATTCAACAAGATCAGTGTTGGGTGGAACTGAAGTTTAGAATTTTAGTAATTCATTGTGCACATAATTTAGAGATATATTCTTAGAAGCATTCGGAATTTATAGATGCTGAATAGACTTTTAAAATGAATAAGTAAAAGATCTTTAGGAAAATGGAAAATAAAAGTACGAGTACAAGTGATGATGCAATGATTAAGCTGCTTTAAGGGAATATTTAATATGAAACTGAAAAGGAATTATTAAGAATTCAAGAGGAAAACGAAGCTAATTTAATAGACTTAAGAAAGCAATTAAAGTTAAAGGGTATGTGGTCAGAAATCAGTAGTAGTCATGCTACTTAGAAATTGAATGATCTGAATAAACATATGGAGAGGGAGACTTTTAAGAATGATTTATACATAACAGATTAAATTAAGTAAGCGAATGAGATTAAGGATGAGGAAGAATTTGATATAAAAAAAGAAGTTAAAGATAAGATATTGTTGGTTTAAAGGAAGACAGCTGATAGAATAATGAGAGCAGCGGAGAGAAAGATTAGACTTGAATATGATGCATTTGTGATAAAGAGAACAGCAGGTATTTTAGTAAAAAAGAGCAAGACTTAAAACTTTTAAAGAATTGAAGAATTAGAGAAATTAATAAAAGATAAGAATGAATAGATAGTTGAAAAGGAAGCCAAAATGAATTAATTATTCTAAAAATTTGAAGAATAGGAGAAGAAATTTACAAGTTTGTTAAAACAGATTGATAATTATAAAGTAACTTAAAAGATAGAAGTATGCAATACAATAGTATCTAAAAATGGAAAGAAGTCAGATGTTGAAGTTTAGGTTTCTATGGTGGATCCAAGAGTTGAATTGTTTGAATTAAGATTATCAGAAATGATAGATGAAAATGATGAAATGAAGGAAGAATTAAAATTATTACATGAGAAGGCTCTGGAAGATAAGATCTAAAGTTTGACTGGGCCAAAATAAATCGAAGAAGTCTTATTATTATTGCTTTAAAGTGATTTATCACCAGACAATAAAATAATATCACTTAATACTTTACTATAATATATAAAGGATAATTCAGCTGAGGATATTGCAAGATTGGCACCAAATGAGTTGTATCGTATTGTTAGATCTAAATTGAAATTTAATTGTGAATCTCCGTTAGAAAAACTTGATGAATTATCTGGAGATGAAGATGACAGTTATGAATAATAATCTATAACAAAGAAGAGAGGGAAAAATAAAAAGAAAAGAGTAGGTCATATTGAAAAACCATTTGAAGCCTCAATACAAGAATAAATAGATCTTGATAAAATTGCTACTTAAAGAAAATAGGTCTAATCAGAAACAGAAGATGAATCGACTAAAATATAGAAAAAATAATTACAATTAAATCAGATTGATGATATAACTAAGAAAACAAGTGTTCATAAATTAATTGAATAAGTTAGTAGTCCTAAATCAACAAATAGATCGAATGTCACATTTAAATAGAAGTAGGGATATTTAAAAACCAATAGAAATAACAGTGCTGTCAACAATGATAGAAATAAAAAGGATTAAAATTCCTCATCTGGACAATTTGGAATCTAAAACAGCAGACCAACCCTTACGTAATTAGAAACCAAGAGCAATAAGTAATCCTTTTCAAATTTCTCTTCTAAGGAATTAAATAATCAAAAAGGAGAAAAACAACATAAAAAACCATCTATTATGGATTAAAGTGATATTTAAGGTGAGTTTTACAAATAAAATAGAACTAAAGATATTGGAATATAAGTATCATTGAAATAAGAGGCAAAGATTCCTCCTTAATAGCAATAATAACATATTGAAACTATTATTTAATATCCTCAATAATAATTAAAAGAAAAAGAAAAAATAGAAGAATAAACGAAAAAACTTAGTGATTCCTAGATTTATAGAGCCAAAGCAGAGTAAATGTCATAGAAAACTACTTAAACAGATGATTTTGTTTTATGGAATCTTTTTTAGTAGATGGCTGGTGATCTTGGACTCTCAGAAGAATAATTAAAGAAATTGGAAACTGTTTTCTTAAATGAATAATAATTTATTCATTTCTATGATAAGAATTCAACGTAAAAATAATTATCTCGTAATTCATCAAACTAAATCGATACATTAGGAGATTATAGAAGAGATAGCTATAGAAATTTAGATAAAAATACAGGCATAAGAAATTCGATTAAACTTAGAACTGGTAGTTAATAAAATATACTCACGAATAATGATTTAATGGACAATTACGTCTATTCAAAGAATCAATTAGGAGATGATGATTAATATAAGAATTAAAATACATAACCAACTTCATTATATTCACCAGGTGTCAGTAGATAATAAAGTTAGATTATATTTTCAGGAAATCAAAATTAAAATAATTATTATGGATCAATAAATTAACCTTTTAGTTCTAATGGAATTGGAAATGATTACAAAACAAATAGTCCTATAAATCACAATTCAAGCTAAGGAATGAGAAGTGTTAGTCAACTAATAAACACTGGTGATAATGTTCACATCATTACATATGGCGCTGTATCTCCATCTGAATAAATTAATAAAAATAAGCATCGAACTTCTTCTTCAAGCTAGAAACTGTTAGAGGATATGTTGAAATCTAAAACTTAAGTTGCAAAATCTCCAGAACAAAAGTAAAGAGAATAAAAGGAACAACAATTATTTTTTTCTGTTTTTGGTGATGAACCTCAAAATGATGAAGAGTTCGATTTAGAAATACTTAGATAAAATATGGGAAGACCATTGGAAATAATATAAGATCATTTGAAAGAAGAATCAATTAAAAAAGTATTTACTTAATTGGCTTAAAAAGAAAAAAATGAATGGAAAGATAAAATTTTCTTGATTATCTCACATTATTGTAATAAGAGTGTTCAAACAATCACTTATTTTGATTTCAAAAAGTATTATGAAAATTACATGAGGGTAATAATACATAATTATATATTAGGTGCATAAAAGATGTGGTGATGAATGCATACACATTAAAAGATTTTTAGCAAGAATTGGATTTGGATTTGTTAGTAAAAGAAAAGTCTTGAATATGTCGAAATAAAGTGTATCTCCATTTGAATAATTGCCTAAACTTAAATGAATAATAATAAAATTAATTTTAATATAAATATACTTATAGATATTTATGGGAAGAAAAAATAGAGACTTATCTTATTTGAAACCCTTTTGTTTTTACTGTGATAAAACATTTAAAAATGAAGTGTACTTGCATTAGCATTAAAAAGCTAAGCATTTCACATGCTAGAGATGCTTCAAGAAGTTTTCATCATGCGATTCATTAAAAAATCATGTTGAATCTGCTCATCATGAAGTTTTGACCAAGTTTAAAGGATTATTCTTATTTTAGAATTCCCAATGCCACTGGTGATAGGAGTGATATTAAAAATAAAATATTTGGAATGCAAGGAGTACCAAGAGTAGAAATTGAAAAGAGAATAAGAAAAGGAGCTGAAGAATATTGGACCAAAATATTAAGTGCTCAATATTAGCAAAGAAGAAAAGAGAATAAATAAAGAATGAAGTAGAATAGGGAAATAAGTAAAAAAGAAAACTAATAAGATGTTAAAATAGATGTAAGATTTATATTATAATATCTAATTAGAATGAAAAAGAAGAAATTGAGTAGCATGAATATAATCCAGAAGCTAAACCCATCAGTTTTGATCTAGATTATGAGTAATTGCAAAAACAATGATATATTATATACCTCATGCAGCAATATCATACTCAATATAAGTCAACTATTTTAAGCAGTAACATTAATAATCAATCTAAGATCAATTAAAGTTTCTTAAGAGTCTTCTCATTGTCTTTTTTATTCTAGTAAACTCTTTCCAAATCTGGGATTAACTCCTTAATGATATCTTTGTTCGTTTATTTCAATAATGCTAATAAACATAGAGTTTGTTATTCATATTAAAAGTTTTCTAAAAGTACTTTTAAATTATTAATGATTTCAAACTCCTTTATTATTTCCATGAATTGTGAACTTTAGCATTTGAAAAGCATTGCATAATGTAAAAGTATGATTTATTTTTAATGTTTTTAGGAGTTCTAAATAATTATTATTTGATTCACTATCTCTTTATTTTAAATTATTGTCTCTACATAATATTAAGCATAATAATATAGTATTCTTAAGGTATATTTCTATCTACAAGTTATTTGTAAATATTTTGCACAGAACTCAATAAATTGACTTTTGTGCAGAATCTGTACAAATTTCACATAGTCGTTGATTAGATAGTACATAATTTTTAATATGATATTATCAATACCTTTATTCAAATTATTACAACATAATTCCATTAATTCATTTTAGATAAATGTCACTTTTGTTAGAGTATAGAATCCATGAAAACA
This sequence comes from Paramecium octaurelia, assembly GCA_905182995.1. Lineage (NCBI taxonomy): Eukaryota > Ciliophora > Oligohymenophorea > Peniculida > Parameciidae > Paramecium > Paramecium octaurelia. The sequence continues at coordinate 548,206 of CAJJDP010000004.1, forward strand.
TTCCTATTAGATTTTTAGTACATCAGGATATTTCTTCTAGTACATCCAAAAGATATTAAAAAGTTGTTCTCTTTAAATTATTTCAGTTTCTCCATTTTGAGAATCTCTTTTAAATTTGGCTAGCACGCTTAAAAACCATAATCTGAGAGATAGATCTTCAAGATTCTTATATCTATGAACTTCTTCAATCATGTATTCAATAATCTTCAATTCTAATACTTCGTCTTGAACTGATTTCTCACTGCATAAATTACCCAATCCAATGAATGCATTAGTTTTTTCTTTTGATTACAATAATTCATAAAAAAACTATATTCCTCCAATTTGAATCAGATCTAATGTTTGTTCTTTTGATCCCGCAGTTGCATCTGTAAGTCTATTGATTGATTCTTAATCCTTATTATTTATTAAATCAAGCATCATTTCTTTTGATAATTAAGGTATTCTTTTTTCTTTAAATATTTTTTCTATTTCATTTCTTCTTATTCTTAGTGAAAAGCATTCTCTTTTCTAGTACAGCAAGCTATTCATTTGGTTAAATTTTAATTAAAATTAACTAAATAAAAGTAAAACTCAATGAATATCTAAATTTGCTAAATATATAAAATATAATTGTTTCCTATCTGACTATTAAATAGTGAATTTCTTATTTGCTGGACTCACTTGTAATATAGTAAAAATATATTGTTAATCTAAAAATGACTAAATTATTTGTCACAAAGTTGAAACATTCACTAAAATAAATTTTATAGAATATAATTTTTATCAAAAGCTAAAGTTAATTTTTATTGAAATATGTATAATTAGAATAGGCTTTTTAGAATTCCACAGAATTCTTTACTTCTTCAAATAAAAATTATTAGATTTTAGTATCCTTATATAATTTTTTATTATTTATTACTATATGGGATTCAAAAGTAATTACCACCTACATTAAGAGATTATCCTTAGGAATTTACAAGGTTTCGGAAAATATGTTATATTCAATAAAAAACATAGATGAGAAGTAAAAACTGATAAGTTAAATTTTTAAGCTTATGAAATCTAGCAAACCTATAATATATTTTATCCATAGCAGGATCTTTGATATCAATAATTTTTTAAATGGCTTAATATGAATACAATTTTGACATAGAGACTAGTAATTCCTCTAATTGTAATATTAGAAATTTAAGTCATATTTAAAAGTTAATTAGAAGTAGTAGTTGCTTATTAAATAATTTATTAAATGAAAATTTTTTAGATCTTGAATTTGTTATCTTATGTTTTATGTGCAACCTTCTCAAGTAGTAGTATAGGTGATGCCTTACATGAAAATGGATCAATTTATGGATGGAGAGAATAAGAATAATAACAGTTCAAAAATTGGGTGTAAGAAAATCAAAAATCATATAACAATGAATTCGAAATGATTTATAGAATGGAAGTTTTTGTGAAGAACTATAGAACTATGAAGGTATTTAATTGGTTAATTGTAATTTTTAGCATCATAATGAGTAATTACCAAAAGATGTTTGGGGATTAAATATCTTCTCAGATGAGACATCTGAAGAGTTGATGGATAAATTATTTATGAAGAAAGATTTTGATGATCATTATGAGACTTTTAATGAAGATGATATCAACATAATTAAAAGAGATGCACTATCTCATAATTCATTTTTATAAGCAGATAAAACAGTTAAAAAGGTTGTAAAGGTAGTGAAAAAGACATCTGCAACCACTAAAGCAGAGAAAGCAACACCAAAGAATCCTCCAAGTTTAGATTGGTTAAAATAAGTAATTTCCATTAAAATAATCATTAGGTTACAGAAGTATAATAATAGGGAAGATGTGGTAGTTGTTGGGCATTTGCAGTTTAGGATGTCGTCATCAGTAGATTGGCTATAGCTAATAAAAACAAACTTGATTAATTATCCAAGACACATTTAATTGATTGTGCTGATGGAAATACAGCAGGATGTGATGGAGGTTCAGTAAGTGATGCCTTTGATTTTATCAATAAATATGGAACTGTTTATGAAAAAGACTATCGAGAATACGATCAGAAAGAAGGCTAATGTTCAAAACCAAAAGGATCAATTGGATATAAACAATTTAAATCTGTTGTAGGATTAACTAAATTCACAAATAATGACATTGAAACTGCAATGTAAACTGGTCCAGTTACCGCTCTTATGTATGCAGATGAATCCTGGCTCAGATACACATCTGGAATAATCAATACTTGTGGATATCCAAAAGTTTCTAATTACTAACATGTTGTTTCATTTATAGCTTATGATACTTAAACATGGTTTGCAAAAAATTCTTGGGGATCTAAATGGGGAATGAGTGGTTACTTTTAAGTATAAAAAAATGGAGATGCTAAATGCATAGATAAAATAAAAAAAATTACGTATCCAATTATATGAAGTATCATTAATTATGTTTCAGAATATCAAATATAAATTAACTATTTAAGGGTAATTATATAATAATAAATAATTTATTTATGACTTTTACTAATGAATAATTCATGATTTTCTTTAAGTTAAATATTTCAATTTGTCGGTATCTGATCCTTGAATACTTTCGAATAATTTTTAAGCCTATAATGAATTTAAAATTTACATGATGAACATTGTGTGAAATTGCAGCTGGATAAATTGATGGATCAGTATAAGCCAACATTATAAATGTATTCTCTGTGAATTCATCTATGTAGACAGTAAACTTCTCTGATTTTACTGTAATTGCTTGAATACTTGCTTATGTTTTCATACAAGTTAACTTAAATTGCTTTATTATATTAGATAATCTCTCATATTTTTAGATGTCTATACTATTAATTCTGATAATTACCTTTTTTCTCATTTGTTTCCTAAAAATCAATAATCAAGAAAGTTGATTTTTCAAATAAAACCACTTCTTCACAACTACAAGTTTGGCAAAATGCTTTTAAACTCTCCTTTATAATATTGATATTAGGTATTAAATTCTGAACAATCTAAGACCAAGCTTTATATAGAGTTTCATCCCAAATTGAAGTAGAAAACACATCTTTAATTTCAATATTTAAGCCATCAGCTCTTTGAATAATCTCTTTGTATTTTCGCTATGAATATCAATCTTGATTATACTTCAAACACGATTTTTCTTTCTGATTCCTTAATTTTATCGAATTTATGGATTAAAACAAATACAATAGCCCCAGGAGAACATTCTGATAAACTTGTTACTGTGGTTTTAAAATCATTCAATTCCTTTATGAATAGATCTCCTTCTTTATCAACATCAAACACATATATCAAAACTTCGACATTGGAGAATATTGTAGATTTTTAAGTTGTAAAATACTCTTATAAAAGTTTATCCTCAAAATACTCTGAAAATTATTACTTGTCCTCCACAATCCCATAAATTTATCTTAAGATTTCCCATAAATTTGAATGAATTTTGATTTACATCTACAGTCAATCCAATCTACATAACTTAATTTGGAGGAGTATTTGCAAAAATAATTGAATGCATTGAAGTTTTACCAACCTTATGTTAACCCATTAGTAACATTTTCTTCAATTTGTTTTCGTTTTAATTCATTTTAAATCAATAATGAAAAAATTATTATTATTCATGAGAACATTGATTTCACAAATATAAGGAAGAAATAATTCATGCTTCTTTAATTGAAGAGTGTTAAGAAATTGATGAATATATATAAATTGTAATAATTTGGCTGTCACAATATACGTTATAAGTGATCTCCTTTTAGGAAATATGGAAAATCATAAAAATCTAAGAAATTAGCTTATATAAACAAGATTAAATTATGCAAGAAAAAGTAGAATAATTTATTTTTAAGTGTTATAAAGTAAAACAGTTCCAAAGTAGGAGCAGCCAATTTATACAAATAAGTTTTTCATTTAAATATCAATAACTAAATTGTATTTTTAATTTATTGATAATGATTGTAAAACTAATCTAAGTTGATTCAATGACTTATCCCATCTTAAAACATACAATTAAATATCCAAAAATATAAGCAAAGAACTAATCCCAAGAAATATTAAGCCAAGCTATTGGATTATTTCAATCTTTAGGGATCATAAAATTCAATTACACCACAAGACTAGTTTTACGAAGGATTTAAACCTTTTGTTTGAAATAGATAAAAATTTGAAATGTTAATAGATATATCCGAATAATACTTATTTTAAATGTTTATTTATATAAAATGCATTATCTATGCAAAATTAGATACCAGATATTCTTAGATGAGTTGATCGAATTCCTCAGATGGCAAAATTATTCTTTACATAAATTAAGATTAATTTATATTTAATGAATTAATTATATTAATAAATAAATGTCACAAGCTTCTTTTACTGGCTTTATTACTATAGAAGACATAAAAAAACCAAAATATGATGTCAATCATCTGTTAGACCCTAATTATGATTCATACGTGAGAGATATATTACCTGTTAAAATTTAAAACTTTGAAATTAAGAGACTTGAATGGGATGATTTCACAGGTGAACCAAATAAAGAATCTCCTTGGATTGCTCATAGTTATTGGAGTATTCATTATGATATACCAAAGATGGAAATAAGTAGAGCTTCTTCAAATTAGAAATAACCACCAACAGTTACTAACCAAAAAAATAGTAATGCAAATATCAATTAATAATCTGAAAAAATTAAATAATCACCTAAAAATTAAACTTAAATCACCTAATAATCTTAAGAAAAGGTTAATGTAAAATAATAATCACCAAAGTTGCCTCCAAAAATACCTTTATAGCAAAATAATATTTAAAATAGAATTAATAGTAGACTACAGAATTAAGCACCCACTCCAGCTCTTAGAATAGCAAGTCTTTAAGGAGTGTAAAGACAATCTCAATAGAAAAACTAAACGCCAAAAAAATCATCTAGAAGCAATTCAAATAGCACCCTTATGAAACAATAATCTCCAAGATAATAATTAAATATCCCTGTGTGCTGTAAACTTTTGGCAAAGTCATGGACGAAATCTAATTAGTATGATGATCTATTAGAACACGAAACTGGGCACTATTTAATTGGGTGCTTGTGTGCTCTAGAATTTAAAAGAAAAGCAGAATAGATGGAATTAAAAAATTCAGAAAACCAGATGCAAGAAATCAAATAGTTATTTCAAGCTAATTTTAGGACGTTTTTGAGAATAGAAAAGGATTACGATGAAGAAACAAGTCATTATTGTAATTGGAGAATGTAAATGAAATGGAATAGAAAAATTAAAGAGTAATTATTGTTGTATGAAATGTATTTTAATAATTGATGTTTATAAAGTCTTTATTACTATATTTATAATAACAAGTATAGTTTATTCCTACTTAAGTGGTTAAGTCGATTAAACAACAGATCTAAACTAAATTGAGAATCTTCGAATTAATAAATGAATTAAATATTTAATTATTATTATATATATGAATTATTTGAATATTTTGAATGTAAATTTTAATTAAGTGATCTATTCCTTTTATTTCGAAGCAGGACCCAACGTATATAAAAATATTGTATTAATTTAATATAATAAATATTTTATATAATAAAATTAATGTACAAAGGCTACCCAACAGAAGTTAAAAGCAGCACAGGGTAAAGGATTACTAGACCGTATAGTTAATAAAAGTATCCTATATGTTAACTTAGGGAGTATATAGAATTGAAGTCCTCCGTTAAATAGCAATCGCATTCTTGTGAAAAATCCAACTAATCCACTATACAAAAAGGCAAAGTGTCAAGCAAATAATAAGTCAAGAACAAAATGAAACCAACTCAAACGCGATTTTAATTTTAGTAACCTTAGAGTTTATAAACGACTCATCGTTATAATGATTCGCCGTATGTCAAGCCTCAATAATAATAACAATTATTTGAGTTATAGAAAACAATTATGGCAGATTCTAACAGAGCGGGTAATATTGTGAATCAAATGAAGTTCCACTCACAAACAAAATAAAATACGTAACAGCCATAAAAGCATCATAAATCAAATTATACTAATTGCTAAGAAAAATAATCCTCGAGTTTAAATGGTAGTTTTGAACTCAAGAAAAGAATTTTTACTACCAATTAGGAGATCAATTCAAAATTAAATATGATTAATAAATCCAACAGAGCATAATCAGTGATGGACGAATACAAAACCACTGCCATTGAACTACAACAGACAATGAAAATACCAGAACCCATCCTACCTTAACGAATTATACCTTATGATTCTGAGTAAAATACTATATTTAATAATTAGAACTGAATTCGAAGGATATAGAAAAGGAGATTTCTTAACATTCCAATCAGATGATGAGAGTGAAAACGAGGATTTCTTAAGGAAAGCAGGAATTGAACACTTCTTAAAAAACTTGACGGATAAAGAAATTTTGTTATTGGAAAAATATATATATATAAGAAAATATGATATGATGGCTAGAAATCCTAAAACATCTACAAGGAATGAACAATTCCTAAATAATAATAATACTTCAAGAACTTCATAATAATATTAATAATAATTTTGCAAAATTAGTAGATAAACTAAAAAATGAATTTATAATTATAATTATTTATATAAAATTTTCTTATTATTATTATTACTTTCATTTTACTCAACTGTTAAGTTTAGCTGTTAAATCCTCTGATTTTCTTGCAGAATCTACATGATCAAACACTAAATTGTAAGCCTTTTGTACAACTTCAATTTCAGATTATCTAAGAGGACAATAATAAATACCTTTAAGTTTATCTGCTTAAATAAGCTTGGTGATATTGTTCTTATTATTCTTTAGTTAATTGTAAAAGTTCCTCTGTGATTGGAATATCAATTAGCAATTGCTCTTTTTAAGCCAAAACAATTTTCTAACATAAAGTTACTTAATTTTTTTACCTATTGATTGAATTTGTCATTAAATTATTAATTTAAGTTTTCTAGATCAGTTGACAATCTTTTTCTTAAGGTTTCAATTTCATTCATAGAAGTATCAAAATTTTTTGAAGCTACTTCTTCAGCTGCAATGTCTTCACTCAAACTTTTGTTAGCACCATCTCTAATTTATTCTAGTTTCTCTAATATTCTTTAAACAACGGGGACATCAAATCTAGTAGTTAATTTTATAAGAATTGTGATAGGGTGATTAGGACCGAATTATTCGTGACATTCAGCATGAATTTAAGTCAAAATAGCTTATCTATCTTATTCTGAAGTCTATTGATCAACTGCTCTACTCAATTTCTCAATGATTAGGGTTAATGCATTAATAACTTTATTTGCCTATTCAACTCTTCTGTTATAAGCTTTGACATCAGCAGCTCTGACATTTCTGATGAATTGTTCTTATTCATTAAGAATTGCTAATTGTTTTTCATAGGTTATTATGGTTTCTCTAAGGATGACCAACAATTCAGCTAAAGTCTAGATCAATACATTTGCATTAGCTAAATCTGTGTTTAATTTTGAGAGATCATCTTCTAATTCACTAATATTCTAATCAAAAACTGCCATCTATCTTGAATGAGCAACATCATCGTCAACTTAATCTTATTTTAATGAATCCAATAATTCTTAAATAAGTTTTAAGACTTCATCTACTTATCCTCCTGTTTCTAATTTAATTTATACTAATTCCTTCAATTAATCGCTATATGGGCTTTGGCCAAACTAGGGTATTTAATGGTTGATTATACTTAATGAAACGATTTCATCAATAATGAGGCTTATGGAGTCATGGCTGATAAGCAAACTCCGATTGTCAATGCCAATATATTAAAACGGATTAAGCTCATTATTTATATAATAAAATAATTATTAGAGAGCGTAAATGATCTCTATATTATTAAATTGGATTGATATTTCATTCATTCTAAACCTATTTTCTAACTGCATCACTTAAAGAATATTCGGATCTCTCATACGAGTCAACTTTCTAGTATTGTTATAGAATATCAATAAATACCCTATCATTAACGTAGTCATCCACTCGCTATTTGAATTTGTCCTCAGAAGTTCCTACTTAAGTAGAATAAATTCTATAAACATCAGTAAATAAATTAAGTTCTTCTTGTAATCTTGCTTTATTTTTATTATATTGAATTTCTTCATTTTTTAAGTCCTATCAATATTTTACTGTTAGTGTACTTCAATAGCTCTTTGTTGTTATTATTGTAAGGCAACTCCTTTTTCTCTGCAACTGACAGCTGCTAATCTTGCTTAGACTAATTGTTCTTCTAATTTTATGAGATTCTTTTATTCAGATGAAAGATCATAATTGATTTATTCATTTTCTATATCTATAGCTCCTTTGAAATCAGCCAGAGTGACTCCAGTGGCAATTTCAAGATTTTATGCATTTTTTATTTGTTCTTTGATATATCTCTCCATATCATTAAGCATTTCAATTAATTATCCTTTGACTGTATTGAGATTTCCTTATGAAGAGGGTGTAACTTGATTCCAATCAATAAACATTGTGTCAGCAAATTCATGTGCTAATTCAACGAGTTCTGACATTTTGGCTGATTTGTACATAGTCAAAAATTTTTCAACGTAAGAACCGTATCTATTTAATTGATTATTATCTAAGTTTTAAAGAGAGTTTCTCAAAAATATTACCAATCTTAAAGTCATATTATCATTTTTAACTCTTTCAATATAGTTTGAGGAATGAGTGCATCTACTTTTAATGGGATATTGTACCTATTGGCATCTAGAGTCTGAATTCTATTTGAATTATCAACAAGTCTCTTTTATAAATATGCAATGTATTTATTTGTTTTATCAATATCGGATTCCCTATCAGAGACAGACTTATCTCTACTTGCGCATAAAAAGTTTTATTCTTAGTAGGCCTTGCCTAAATTGAATATTATATTCTCTTTGAGCTAAAATGCTTATTAGAATCGTACATTTTTAGAGACTGTATAATCTGTATTAAGGGCTGTAAGTTCAACAGCTGATGCCCCTTTTAAGTCAGCCAATAACTTCTCTACAGTGTCAACTTCATTTTGACACATTACACCAATAACTAGCAATAAGAGGAGGGTCTTCATGCCGTTTTTTAATTTTTTTATATTATATTAAATGAATTTTACTTAAGAATAAAATAAAGAAACAAGTATATTTTACAAATCTAAACTTTGTACTCATTGGTCAACAAGTAATATAATTTATTACATTTTGTTTAGAAGGACATTGTGCTAAATAGGAAAAATGCAATTATGCACATGGAGAAACTGAATTGCGTCATATACCACAGGAATATTTGACTCATCCTCATACTAATAACTCCAGCGCCTTTTCCATTAACAATGAAGGATAGACGAATATGGCTGTGATCCAATAAAACTCAATATAGGGATAACTCTTAAATCCTTTTTGGAAAACTAAAATTTGTAATTTCTACCTTCAAGGAAAATGTAGAAATATTATCGATTGCAATTATGCTCACGTTGAAGATGAGCTCAGAGATCCCAACAGTCAAGCATGTCAATCTATTCAGAACATCCTTAAATTATAAGATCCTGTTTATAGATTGTAATTACTCAACTATAATGCTTAATTTCAAAAGAATTTGTTGGAGCGTGCCAAAACTATATTTGATTAAATAAGGAAAATGGAGTTGATACACAAAAACAACAATGATATTCAAGACATGCTTGAAGAAGCAAAATTATTGATATTTTAAAAAGAAATCGAATAAGCCACATTGAAAATCATCGAAATAATGTCATTGCCTGATTTAACTTTAGATGAGAGAGAGCAACATTAAGAAATCAAAAGTAAAATCAAAGAATCCTTTGAGATTCCCTAAGTTCAATTTCCAACCACATCTAAATATCCTCCTGAAGATATTGAAAAAATGAAATAATTAATGGAGTAAGAACAAGGACAGAGATTACCCATCCCCATGATACCAACAATCAAACCATTTCCTAACCATTAACAAGTTTACTAGGATAGATGCAAAAATCAAAAATTAACATGATAAAATTATTATGTAAATAAATACACAGATTTTATTATTATTATTATTATTATTATATTTAATATTAAAAATGGTTTCATTTTTTAGCTTGCTATGCTGCTTGCTTCTTCTTTTCAGCTTCAAGTCTCTCTTTCTCCTTTTGATCTAACCATTCCTTTTTGGCTGCCTCGAAATTTCTCTCATATTTGATATCTTATTAATTTGCGATATTTTATAAAGTAGTTCTACCTTATGGACCTTCAGCATTCTTTCTGCCATTTTAAGGTCCTTTTTTATCTGTCCCATTCTTTAGATCTTCTAATAATTTTAACTATCATAACATCATTATCATACTGTATTCTCAGGTGTTAAATCTTCATAAACCCATTCGTTATTCACTTGCATCATTGGGGCATTTGCACATGCTCCCAAACATTCTACCTCTTGCAAAGTAAATAGTCCATCTGCTGAAGTCTCCCCATTTTTTATATTCAATTTTTATTCAATAGCTTTGATTATATCTCTAGATCCACATAATTAACAGGGTGTTGTACCACAAACTTACAGATGGAATTTGCCAACTCGTTCTCTGTTAAACATTGAGTAAAATGAGGCTGTTTCAAAGACATCCATTTCTGGGATTTCTAATATCTTTGCAATCTATCTATTTAACAATTAAAATAACCTTTTTCATTGCAGATAAACTCAAAAAGTTATTATTCTATTTTTAAGCTAGCATCAATAATGGAATAGTCCCTGACTTTTTTTCATTGGAAGGAAACTTTGCCAAAATTGCCTCAATTTTTTTATAATTTTCATCTGTAAAATCAAATGGTACTGAATCACTATTGTCATCTCTATTTCTATGTGCAACAAACACACTAGAAAATCTTTGAATTGATCTTCTCTGAACTAATTATACAACTTTTTATATCATAAATTAATTAATCAAAAGTTTTCAATGTTATGTTCACTATATTTTTTATAAAGATTAGAATAATCATCAATTTATCTATTATTTTATTTTAACTTTCTTATTTATGATTTTAAAAATTTTCTAACAGTACTATCATCCAACTTTTAGCTAGATTAACTTGTATCTTAAAGCTAATTATAAGAATTTATTTGTACAATGTTGCTTTCTTAAATTGAGATACTATTTTACAATATTTTTAACTTCTAATTTTCCTACTTCAATTTTTCTCTAAGGTAAGAATTCGATAAATATTGATATCTCAATTTTAATTCCTTATTTTTTTACTCTTACTTCTCTAAATCTAATTGTTATAGATAATTCTTCCTTTTCTCTTCTTCCAATTGATGATGCAGACCCAATAATTGATTTTTTAGAGTTTGATTCTCATATCTTTCAATCTTGTTGGATTATTGTAATTTTTTATATTTAATTTTTAATTGTTCCTACTTTTTTTGTATAATATTAAATTTAAGGAATAACATATTTTCTAATTTACTTTGTGAATCTGATGTTAATGTATAGCTATCTGAACTCTCATTTAATTGTTCTATGTAGTCATCAATTGCATCTATGAAATTCTTGATTTTGCCTTTTTGATTAAACGAAAACTTCTTTCTGGTGACTTCGGTTTTTGGTTTGGAATTAATAGCTTTGTGTTTGAGATCTCCATATGGAATGTCTCTATTTTTTAGTTAATTGTTATGTTACAAGTCTAATTTTGAAATATTCTTTTTGTTAAAGGTTGACTTTGATTAATGAAGTGAAACCGAAAAAGAATCAGTGAATGTTTTATTATTCTTTTAATATCAACAAATTGGTGTTACTTGTGATAACTTATGCATTTGCATGAGATCAGAATTCAATGATTGCCTTCTACTTCGCTTTCCAAATTCTTGATTATTATACATTATACTTTACTTGCATAATTAATACTCATGTAAATAATATTAATAAAATTAATTACTAAAATAGAAAGACTTTCTAACAAAAGAAATTTTACTATTAAGAATATATAATTTTAATGAAAAAATTAATAATATTCACCGTTTTTATAGTGGTGGTTTGTGGTTAATAAGATTTGGCAGAAGCATTCACACAACTATCCTCGAGTGATCCTGATAGAACAAAACTTAACTGGCCCAATTTATCTCAAGCCATTTCAGATTTATTGTGTGATGTTCAACATGTGAGATAAATTGAGAGTGACACAAATTAATAGAAATCAGCATTACTTTAAAAAGTAGCAATTCAATATATATTCCTAGTTAATTATTTTACACGATAGAACTTCTAGCTAAATAAAAGTGGATTTGGCAAAACACAAAACGAAACTCAATGATTAATTGACTCCTTATAAAAATGAATTGGATGAAGCCTTGAGATATAGAGCAGGGATTTTGGATCAATAAAAATAGGATTTGAAGATTAATGATGCAGACTTTACAAAGATGAAAGAATCAGCAAAATAAGAAATGGATGATGTTAGTATTGCCTTACAATCTGTGGATTCAGTATTAAATTTGATATATTCTTAAGATGAGAAAAACAGTTAAAGAGTTATTGCAAGGAGGTTCAGGCGGAAACTCATTTGTGGAAATCAAGAGTTCTTTGGAAGAGTTCCATGCAAAAATAACTTCATTGGCAAAATCAGATTCTCCTCTTTTAACTTTAGCTGGCTCACTCCAAGAGCTCTTACAACTAGATTTTAAGGACAGAAAAGTGTTAAAAGACCTTGAACAATTGTTAGATCAATTTTGGATGAACACCATAGATTACAGAATAGAATTGATAAGTCAAGCCAATAGAAATTAATAATTGTATGAAGACAGAAGACAAGCTATTCTACAAGACAAAGACACAACGATTGAACTTTACAATTCAAAGATCGAAGAATACAATACTGTTTTCGATGAGATCTAAAATATCTAAACTTACATAGAAAACAGATAAAAAGACTTTGATGATAGTGCAAATTCTCAAGACTTCTTTAAGAATATTTGGGGATTGAATGAGGGAATTACAAGTTCAGTTGATAAGTCCTTGATTAGCAAGGCTTCAGCAATCTAAGATGCATTGAAACAAATAGGAAATGGAGTTAGTTTTTAAGAGAAGTGACTTCTAATTACAAAATCTTATGAAAATGCAAAAATTAAATAAATTTCTTTTTTAAATAAAAAAATGAGTAGTGTTCAATTTGTCAATTCCAAAGCTGAAGTTCTTCGTAAATATTAGGCCTTGGCAATGAATATAAATGCAGCAGCTGGCTTAATGGAAGTGATGAAATCAAATCTAGGACCAAAAGGAACTCTAAAAATGTTAGTGGGAGGTGCTGGATAAATAAAACTTACAAAGGATGGTGCTGTTCTGTTATCAGAAATGCAAATTCAACATCCCACAGCAGCCATGATTGCCAGAAGTGCTACAGCCTAGGATGATATCATTGGAGATGGTACAACAAGCAATGTTCTTTTGATTGGCGCATTAATGAAATAAGCTGAAAGATTATTGGCTGAAGGAATTCATCCCAGAGTAATCACAGAAGGATTCGAATTGGCTAGAAAGGAAGCCTTATCATTTTTGGACACTTTCAAGTATTAGTAAATTGATAAGGCTGTATTAATAAATGTGGCTAGAACTTCATTGATTAGTAAATTAACTCCAGATGTTGCTAATCAGTATTTAATTTAATATAATATTGCTTAGAATTATTGAAATAGTCGTTGATGCAGTTTAAATAGTTCAAGTACCTGAGAAGCCAATAGATTTATTTATGGTTGAGATCATGCATATGTAACATAAGATGGGAGCAGAAACAGAATTAATTAGAGGATTAGTGTTGGATCATGGAGCAAGACATCCAGATATGCCAAAGTTTGTAAAGAAATGCTACATCTTAAATTTGAATGTTTCATTAGAATATGAGAAGACTGAAGTAAAATGGAAATAAATAAATAGGTTCACAGTGGATTCTTTTATAATACAGCTGAAGACAGAGAGAAATTGGCTAGATCCGAAAGAAAATTGACAGATGACAAATGTCAATAAATTATTGATTTCAAGAGAAAGGTTTGCGAGAAGAATGGCTATGGATTTGCAGTTATCAATTAGAAAGGAATTGATCCAGTCTGTTTAGAAATGTTTGCCAAAGAAGGTATTGTTGGTATCAGAAGAGCAAAAAAAAGAAATATGGAAAGAATTGCAAAGGCCTGTGGTGGTAATTCAGTCAATGCAGTTGAAGATTTGACTGAAAGTGATCTCGGATACTGTGAAGTGGTAATCATTTTACATTATAATTAGTTAAGAGAATATACCTTAGGAGAAGAGAAATACACATTTATTGAAGGAGTTCAAAATCCCACTTCATGCACCATTTTAATTAGAGGACCAAATGAACACACTATTGCCTAAATCAAGGATGCTATTAGAGATGGATTAAGAGCTGTTAAAAATGCAGTTGAAGATAAATGCGTTGTTCCTGGAGCTGGTGCCTTTGAAATTGCCACCAGTGTACATCTTTAAAAGTTTAAAGATTCTGTTGCTGGAAAAGCTAAATTGGGAGTCCAAGCATTTGCTGAATCATTATTAGTTATTCCAAAAGCTTTGGCAGAGAATTGTGGATATGATGTTTAGGAAACACTCATTTAAGTTACAGATGAATTCATTAAAAATAATATTCCAGTTGGTGTCAATGTTAATGAACAAGGTTTCATTCCTCCAATTGCTAATGGCATTTTTGATAATTATTGTTCTAAAAGATCATGGTTGAACATTGCTCCCACATTGGCTTAATAATTATTATTAGTTGATGAAGTATATATATTTTAATTAATTATAGATTATGAGAGCAGGAAAATAAGCAGGAGGGGCTCCATAATGATAGGAATGATATTATTATGTTAAATTATTACAAAATTAAGTTAATCAATGGCAAATTTATTTATATGTACATTATTTTGGTTTAGGATTTTAAGAATCTAATTCCTTCTAATAGTTTTCATCTGCTATTGCTGGATTTGGATTCGTATGGTATATCCAATAGAGATAGCAATACAAACTGCTGTCGTTTTCCTAGACTATATATATTAATCTTTGTTCCATTTTTACAAATGATCGTTAACCATTATAATTTTATAACTCAGCTGTGAAAAAGTTAGATTTTCTAGAAACTGCTTCAAACATCTTACTCCATACATCCAAATATGATTCGACTCTTATGGCACAAGGCAACATTTGGGTTTAAATTAAGTTCCATTCCATCATTTCCCTTGTTATTCCCATTAAATGAAGATATTTCATATTGTTTATGTATTTTAAAACCTTTGATCCTGTTGAATCAAATCTTATCAAGTAAGATTCATATGGAAATTAGGAAGCGTACATGTCGAGATAATATACATCAGTACATTAACTGAGTTGAATATTTCTTTTTTTGTGTTCGATCATAAAATTTTTTATGTCATCCTTACTTTTTTGCAAGTTCATTTTCTCTAATAAATTAAATATAACTTCTATGTTCACACATTACAAATCTCTTGGGAACAATGTAAATGCTTGCTTATCTGAAAAGTAATCAGTCTATAATATTTTGTACCCTACTGTAAAAATATTTGTGCACAATTCTCCTAAATTAGAATTGATTTGATAATCAGTGCTGAAGATAATATCTATTTCAGTTCTTAGGTATTCCCTCACATTTAAGGTCTTTGGAATGTTAATAATGATTTAAAATTCCTTTTTTATTGCACAATATTTTCTTTATTCTTTTTACCTTTATTTTGCTATTTTGGAAGATTTCTATAAACCTATGATTTAAGTGTCAACAATATTTTAATTGCTTTACATGTTTCCTCAAATGAATCCAAATTTAATATATTTTAAATCAATAAACTTTTGTAAACATTTAATAACCTTTTTGAGATAATAAGTTTTAAATGACCTAATTTTATTTAAAAAAAATTTATTTTCATGAAAATGTTGTCATCATCAAGAGATTTTCTCATTTTCCTGAATTTACCTCTCCATCAAAAAGTTGTGTATTTAATATGAATACATCTATTTAAAATTATTACAATATCAATTATTATTGCCAAACAGAAAAACTATTGATTTATTAAGAATCAATCGGAATACATGAGTAAGTATGTTAATTAACATTATTATTATTTATTGTAATCAAATCTAATTTTATATTAATATTATCAAATTAATTTACAATATTTTCAGCTCAAAATATATTATAATAAATAATGAATAAGTAAGATAGTTTATTGCATGATGCGTTCTAAAGACAAATTCACTTTTTTTGTGTGTTCGCATATTCCAAACAAGATTTTTGCAAGATATAATCGGATGGCTTAATATTTTAGTTCTAATTGTTAGATTCCCTTAAATAAATGGAACATTAAATCAAAAATTTTTGAGCTATTATTAATTAACCATTTTATGTAATCTTAAAAGATACTCATGCTGATAAAATTTGCTTTCATTATATTAGGCAAACTTTTTAAAGGTTTTTTATCAGATATAAATTAATATTATCATTAATTTTATTCATATATGTATTACATAGATAATCAATTTATCATATAGTTATAATCTATCATCTTACTCCTTTTCATTTAAACACAATTCTTTTTGTAAAGTAACAAGCTTTCAACAAGTTATAACTAAATTGATTTTAAATTATTTCTGCAATAAACTATTATCAATATTCTATTTTATTAAAGCAATAAAATTATTTGCAAATTATGAAGTAGTAAATTCATCATATTGACTTTAAAAATATTGAACTATCGATTTCATTCTTCAATATTTTAAGGAAGTCTAAATAGATTGCATAGTTTAATGACATTTCTAACTTTAAAATTACAACGCATAATCAGATCAACAAAATGAAATGTTAATTTCTATCCATGTATAATTAACAAAAGAAACCATGTTGTAGTTCATTAGTTGATTTCTAAGGGAATAATTAGCGTTTATTATTGAATAAACTCTAATTCTAAGTTTCTTGAATTAAGTTTAAGCGATTAACTTTCTTGTTATTGATTATTATTATAAAGAAATAGTTTTTCCGATGATGTCATTGTTCCCTTTTTGTTTTGATAAATATATCTCATCTATAAATATAATTGAACTTAGTAGAATGTGATGAGAATTGTTGTGTTGCATTATCAATTAAATTTATATGATACTATTTCGATTGGCCATAGCTTTGCTGACTATATAAAGTTGTTCATCTCAATCTACTCAATGGGTAGTTACTCATCACGAAGGGTGGGATTCAGGGTTTAATCAATATCAATCAGATATAGGGTTAGTCACTGGCTGCCAGCGTCCAAATTATTAAATCATTAGATCAAATCCTTACTTATAGAAAACTATTTCTTTAAGAAATTTTAAACCTTTTGCTCATTCCCTAGTAGTGATTGATTACTTAAGACCATAGAATATGGATGTGCAAATCTAGATATAGAATAAGACTTATGATCCAAAAGAAATTGATCAAATGTATGAACGATAAATTATCGATGATTGTCTTGTGGGAGACATTGAATATATTGAGCAAACATTTGCATAAGAAATATTTGGGAATTAAATACAAGAACTCCACATTGTGATGATAGGAGGTAAGTCTAAGAAAGGTGAATTTACAGTGGCAAGTGATTAAAAAATTGCAATCAAATAAATACACATTCTATAATTACAATGTCCTGAATTTTGCAAGAGATGTGTACATATAGATAATGAGGCAGTTTGTACTCAATGTAATGATGGTTTTGAAACTCATGGTTCATCAAGCTGTACTTGCAATGGATTTAATTAAGATGGCATTTGTGTAGAAAAATGTTATGACGGATATTCACCAGATTTTTATGATATATGCCAAAACAGAGGTTTAAATTAAATTAATATTAGAAATTATCAAGACCATCAATGCTTAATAAAATCTGAGAAAGAGTTATAGAAAAGATGAACCATTAGAATTGGAATTCGATTTGGAAAGCTACAAAGCCTTTGAATTAGACGTAGAAGTCTAAATTTATAATTTTGATGTAACAATTCTATATAGTATTTTATAGTAATTATAAATTTTCTAATTTACAATGAATGATGGACTTTTCGCTTATTATTTGAATATTGATGCTGAACAAAATGCTATTAACTTTCATGAAATATCTTATAGAGATTGTGAATCTGAATAATTTTGCTAAATCTATCATTTCAAATCAAAAATATTATAGCTAGAACAAAGTAAACTCAACTTATAAGTTCGTTTAATTCGAGAATAACTTTCTGCTCAATAGACAAATGAATAGCAGAATAGAGTAAATACATATTGGAAATTAGTAAATTTAAACATTAATGTCTTGATGATTTAAAACGAGATACCATATTTTGAACATTGTTCAGAAATAGCTAAATTTGGTTTCTATGATAAATGCATTAAATGTTAGGCTCCATATGTTGTTTTGGATGGAGAATGCGTTGAAAAATGCCCATTATAATCACTCCAAGGAGAGGATATATGTTTTGATTCTAATATTCAGAATACTCAAGTATTGTAACTTGACGTATTTAATAATAAATATCAATACTTAAATGAGAGATATTGGTTTTATAATGAGGAACCTTTGATAAGTCTTCCTGAGCCCAAACCTTACTCATACGAATATTTGAAACCACATTATGGAATATCAATATAAACAAAGATCTTATTTATTGATGAGAATTCAAAATTAAATATCACTTTAGAAGATTAGGAAATTTTGGTTACTCCAAGGAATAAGGATTAATACAATTAAGGTAACTAGAATAAATCTGATCCATTTGTATATCTTAATTATTTTATTCCTCATAATGATCAAAATATAAGCATTTAAATCCAATCGTCATAAAAAGTAAGATAATCTTATATTACTAATACTGTCTTGTTAATTCATTAATGCACTCCTTATTGCAAGTCATGCAACGGTCCAAAGAAATCAGATTGCTTAGAATTTGCAACAGAACATTATGAATTTAATGCTATAACTAAACAATGCAATCCAGGATATTTTGAAACAAAAGGAGAGTATTGCATTCCTTGCGGAATCACTGATTGTCTTGTTTGTTCAAATGGTATTGGTTGCTAGTAATGCAAATTAGGGTGCAAATTAACAAAGTATGGAAAATGTGATTGCTATTGAATCACATAATGTATTATTAATATTCATTAAGACAATAAAATAAATCATTTCATTCCTTTTTTCCAAATATTTCCAATAATAACTACAACAATTATAAAAACAACATTATTATATCAATATATATTTATAATGCAGCAACTATGTAATCATCAATAGAATAAGAATATTCCTAAAATTTATAATATATTGTTACTTTGTTTCCCATCAATAACTGTGTATCATAAATTAAATAGAATCCATATAAAATGGCCAATCCACCAATATATATCATATGTATAATCTTTGAATTGAATATCAAACACAGTAATCCCAATACGAGTAACACTGCTGAAAATATAAAGAGACTTCCTCCAGCCATTGTAATGTCTGACTTAGTTGTGAAAGCATATATGGTTAAGGATATCGTTATTGCTAATGTCAGCACAGCAGCAATAAGGACCAATTGTGCCCCATTTTCTGGATAAATCAAATATGCTATTGAACAACTGTAACTCACTATCCAAGATTCACAAAATGTAAATATTCCTAGTATGATGTAATTATTTGGAACTTTTCTAGAAACACTAAAATTATAAAAAAATTGTAGTACTTCTTACAACATATTATAGAAATCTCACAAATCAAACCAACTATTAACAAAACATAAAACAGCCATGTATTTTATAACTAGTAAACAGCGAATCCTGTTGAGAAGTATGAAAATGTACAAAAAATGGTTGTAAATAGTAATTGAAAGCTTAAAATTAAGTACACCTAAATTAAATAATAATGGTCACCTTGCGTATGAACTGGATTCTAATATTTTCATCGTTTAATAATGATTTATATCCCATTTAAGCATCTCCCTAATCTATATCAAATGTATTTAAATTTTACTAATACATATAATAATAAAAATAATATAATTTATGTAAATTCTGATTTTATTATTAAAAATTCATCAATTAATTTTAAAATCAATTCAATTTCTAATGATGATGTATTATTTTTGTCTGACTTTCTGACAACCTCACAAATGGCCAGTTGATCATAATCCATAAACTTACAATTTGCTAATGATTAAGCAAAATGAAGAGAATATCGATTTACGAAGATGGGAAAAGTATAAAATTGCAATTTGCTAATTCTTTTTTTCTTAGGTTTTGATGTAAAAAGGACATTTAAACATCTATTTTGATTAAAATTATCAAGTTAGAATAAAGAAAGATTAACTATACAACAATATAAAATTATGAGAGAGATCGATTTATTTTTGCGTTAAAATCTGTATAAATATATATGAATATTAAGAATTCATTGGCTTTAAATATTCTTTATTCAGCATTAATATAAATTAAGTCTTATTTCGTTTCTTTACTTAAGGTGATGACTTGTTGATTTTATATTTGAATTATATACATATCCAATAGCTTCTTTTCTTAAAAATCTATTTGCTATAATTCTAAATAAACGCAATTGAGTATCATCTTTTAAATATTTCTTGATATGCTTAATATTTTTTATATTATTTTTCAAAGATGTTAAGATTTTCAAAAATTCTATTCCTTATTTTTCGCCTAGGTATTATAATATTTCAATTCTCTATCTTATCATAAATAAGATTATAGCTTTTGCATAATTTTTCGATATGTTAGTTGATTTTAGCGACAAATTTAAAGCTGATACATATTTTTTTGATTTCAGTTTATTTGACATTTTTATTGAATCAACACTTTCTTCTTGTTATTTCTCTTTTTGTTCAACTTAGGAGTGCTCAGTAGGTTATATAGTCACATCGGCAACAATACTCTTCTCTTATTAGCATTATCCTAGAGGATAATACAAGTTATTGAAGCAAGAGTTTTATTATCCGAAGTATCCTTAAACAACAGGCACATAATAAATTGGATAAATTATTGGCTGTTAGGTTTGGATGTAAGCAGTGGGGAAGGAATGATTCCACATTAGTTTTTAATTATTATTTAATCAATTTCATTTTACTATTTAAAGTAGAATTTTCGGTTTATTTCCTTATTAAAATAATATTGAATTTTTATATATTTTAGTAGTTTATTAATGTGATCACAACTGAAAAGTCTGCTCTATTGCAGACTTACCAGAAAGAGTCTTCTTGTGGTTTGCAAATATCTACAATGTAATAAGTGAGGTAGAAGAGTATTTCAAGTAAAATTTTTAAATAACCAGTTTTGTACAAAGATGTTATCAGTTATATCACTTGGTAAAATTTGTAAAAACTAATTTAAATTTATGATAACTTCGATTACCCAGAGTATTCATTAATTAATCTATATGCTTCTGATTCTGGATTTGTAAATAGATCCCATATTGAAGAAAAATATCAAATGTCAAATTATATTATTCCAATAATATTATTAAATTTTTAGTCAAATACTTAAAAGCATTAATACAAGTGATATCGTAATTTTATTTGAGTCAATAATTCATTTTCTTGATGATTGCATACTCACATTCGTAATTAAGGGATTGAAATTCATTTATGAAAAAATGAGTAATTTAATAACAGCTTTGATTATAATTTCAATTAATCTCTTAAAACCCAACTCTTCATAAATATATTATCAGAATGGTATATTATTTTTGAAAGTCTTCTATTTGAATCTTATATTTTTCATTATAAATGACATTGTTAATCAACTAATTTCTAATAAAGTAATTTTTCCATCCCATTTTCATATGTCTTAAAACTCAAAGAGATCTTCTATAATGAAAATTAAAATTCTAGAATTTGTATTAGGTTAAAATATTTTATAAATGGAATCTCTTATTTTTACTAAAATATTCTTAAATAAAAAAATGGTATTTTAATTTTGTGAACTTACTTAATAGCCTGCATCTCCAAGATAACATTCTTATATCCTACATGGATATTCTTTTTTTCAATTGTTGATTGGATTACATGTTCACTAAAAATATTATTTCTAAATAATTTATTTATTTTACATTATTTGGATGAACTTTCTCAAAATTTACCGTAGGGCACAAATTAGAGTACATAAGTTACATTCTATCCTTCAATTCTTTAGAATTTATTTAATCAATTTGATCTATCTGATTCTTTTCAAATTTATATCATCGTTATTGAGACATTTTGATATAAATTCTACAGTAAATTGTTAATCTAATATTTTATATTATGCTTCAAAGATGATTTAGAAGGAATAATTTATAAATGGAATTTTAATTATCTAAATACGGATACTAATTGTTGTCAAACTTTTAAGATAGGAATAAATTTTGATTGCAAATTAGATAAAAATGGAGAATCATAATAAAATTGTATTATAGGTTAAATTCGTGGTAAATAAGGGAAATTTAAGTTGTTTAGTTTTGACTCTTTTAGTTGATTGTCAAATGAAAAAGAAGATTAATAAATTATTATTGGAAAGTTGAAAAGTTATCATATAAAGTGTCAGCATATATTTGAAAGCGAATATATATATATAAAATTCAATGTTAATTCAAAAAAATTGCCACCATGATTTTTCTGATTGAGGTCTATTTCGACTAGATGATAATAGACCACAACACATTCCATTATTGTTTCCAGATGCTTTGACTCCTTCTTATTTAATAACTTATTGTTAAATGATCTATGGTCTATGAGAGAATATTTTGTATTGAGTAGGCTTGATATCTTTAAGCATTTTCTAAACTTCATCTTTTGCACAATGATGTTTTGACAATTATAATGCTGTCTTGCCTTTAGTACTTAATTTATCTTTGGATGCTCCTCTTGAGAGCAGAAATCGTATGACATCCAAATTAACTCTTAGATCTCTTGGATTTAATTTATCTTTGACTGCACAAAAGAGCATCAATAAAGTATATCCTTTTTCAGCATTTACTACTGCATCAATATTAGCTCCATTGTCAATCAATAATTCGGCCAGTTTAAAACACAATTGCTTATTCTCAAAATAATTGGTTTCCTCCTCCAATCTGCTGAAACAATAAAATAAAGGCACAGATCCCTTCGAATCTGCTTGATTTACATTTGCATCTTATTAAACTAAAAGTTCAGCTATCTCATAATATCCATTGCTACAGGCTAATTTCAATGCTGACAATTCTTATGGTTTACTAACCATATTCACTTCTATAGCCTCGTTTTGTAAGAGCAATTTTACTATTTCTAACTAACCTGTCGCAACTGCCAATGCCAAAGGGAATATTTATTTATCTATTAAATCTTCGCTAAATTCTTCTAAATAATTTAAATCTCTAAGATGAATTTTCATCGATTTTAATTAATCTATATTGCCTTCATAAATGGAATGTAAAATAAGTTGTTCGATATTACAGATGTTAGTATTTGAAAAACGATATGCTAGCATAAAAACACTTTGCTTACTTGATTCTTCTTTCTTAATTTCTATTGTTTGCATATCAGGATTCGGATCAGCATTGACTTAAGGTAATTCTCCAATTATCTAATGAGAATTTGATCTCATTAATTTTATATTTTATAATTAATATGTATGTTAAAATTAATTCCAGAAAAGAATTTCACATTTAAATAAAATTGCAGAAAATCTACATTTTTTTGGAGTTCCGGAAATTTAGCAAAATCATTTTGTTCCATAATTAATAATTTTCAATCAGACATTTTTGATAATAAATAGCTGTTATTATTAAATATATTAATATATTTGTGTACAGCGATAAATTTATGATAAATATATATCACTTTATTATTAATATGAAGTGAAAGAAAATAAATTCTGACGATTTCGGAGTTCTTAATTATTTATCCAGAGTTTAGTTCAATATATATAAATTATAATGATGAATCTTTAATTTAATAATTTTTTATAATAAATTACCAGTTCAAAAAGCAAATGTCTAAAGGTACTCATCTCTGCTAATTAAATTAGGCAAGAAATCAGAACCCTTATTAATGGAAGTCGATATAGTGGAAAAGGAATCTCATTAGAGAACTAAAGAAGGTAGTATATTATTCTTGATTTATCTAGAAATAAAAAGAAAAGGAATTTCTAATGAACCACATCCAAAGGATAGAGAATCTGGAACAGGAAGAGGGTATGATAATTAATGTATATGTTGATAGAAAAGAGATGAGAAAGAATGGAGCTGGAAAAAATAATTGGGGAACATACCAAGATGACATGAAAGACTATGGAGTCGATGAAAATGATCAGGAAGACATGTACTATGAAGAAATAGAACAAAACTCTACTAAATTTAGAGCAGCTAATTAGGGGATTATAGTTGATGACCATAATTTCCCAAAACTTAGTTGATTATTAATTATTATATAATCAATCATCTAAAGATTTAGTTATTTTTTCTTTTGTTTTATCTTGGGGCTCTTGTGTTTCTTATGTGGTCTAGGTTTGTTTCTTTTAAAAAAATTTGCCAATTCCATTCTTAAATTGTTGATCTTTGTACTCCTCGAGTGTGATTAAACATTTTTCACTTTTTTCTTTTATATTATTAACATATGGAGCAACTTTGGTGACTTGTACTTATCCCCAGATCTTCTTTTGGGAATTCAAAATTTTCTTGTCTATAATGTCAAAGAAGCCTCTACAATAATAATGATAATTGCTTACACTTTTGGATTGATCCAGAGATCGATTTCGTCATCCTCTAACAGGACAGGCATTCTATCGTGTACCTTTGCATATTCTCCGAAGGCATCTCTAGTTAAAACGAAGATTTCATCATCATCTGTGTACATAGCTGCTAAATATAAGGGTTTGTTTGTAGAGAATTTAAATGGCTCCTTTTTCTTATTCCATTCATAATATCCATCAGCAATTATAACACATCTTTTTTTATCTAAGAATGGTTTAAAGGTATGTTTCTCATGCATTTCTTCGATTCTGGCATTGATGATGAGATTGAACTTTGTCTAAAATCCCCATTTAAAAAAATCAAGTCCTCTTTTATTCTTTTACTTCTCGATAACTTCTTAACTTTAATCCTCAATCTATTGTTCATTGTCTGAAGGTTAATTATGTTCTTATTCCACATTATTTTGATCTTCATATTCTTAGAAATTGTCATCATCTTCTACATGTCGAATAGCTGGGATATAATTCGTTGGTCCCATGTTATAAGTTGGGTTAAAATTGGCAGCATTTCTAACTCTTCTGGTTTAAGCAAATTGCAATAATTGAGCAATGTTATGAATCTGAAATATTCGTCCGCACATTATCAGAATGTTGGTATTAATTTTAAATAATAAAATACTGCATTTCTTGCATTTGAATATTAAATTTATTCTCAAATACAAATTACTATATAATATTTACAATTCATTAGTATTAATATTTAAAATATTAAATGGCATTATAACCCTGCAAAATATTATCTATCATCTCGCCAAATCAATTTATGATCTAAACACAATAATAAAAGATTGCTATTGTAGGAGATGGAATTCCCAACTTTTTAACTAAGGATAATTTGACTGTGAAGCAAAAGTCACTCTAAAGGTTTTTGGAATAATTAGCATATGTCAACTAGGATGCATTGTATATATCAAAATCGAATCAAATTTAAATAAATGGAATTGATCTGATTCAAAATATTGAGGGTAATGAAGAGATATAATTAAATCTAATTGGTGTTAAGAATTAAGCACCCAAATAATCTTAAGTGATTAATGAGTTTATCAGACAAAAGAGGAATAAGACAGTCAAAGCTATTTTGGTATCTTTCGAATAAAGCAGTTTAAACTTTCTTTACTAAAATGACACAATCATCTCAGTAGTACCAAATGCAATAACAATTGACGGTATCTATTTTATATACATTCAGATTTTGGAATCAAAGATCAAGAGTACACCAAATTGATATAGACTGAATGGCTAAACAAAGAGTTTAATCTCACTTTTAAAGGTACATCCATAATGAGTGTTCTCTAAAATGAAAATGTCACTAACATTCCTGTTTTAAGAGCTGAATTACATTTCACAAATTAACCAAATATAGAACTAAGCAATGAATTTTATTCCTCTTTAGTTCAAAAAGGTTTTGCCAGTATTAGTGATTGGGGGTATTTATTGTAATATAAATCTAGTAAATTAAACTTATCTCAAAACTCATTCTAGTTATTGTATTAGTGTTAGGAAGAAGCCAAACGATAAAATTTAGGAATGTGGAAAGCTGGAGAATTGGATAGGGGTATGCTGAACTCTGCTACTTCTTAATTATAAGGATAAGTAGTTGAAATAATTGAGGCAAATTAATTCTATATAAAAACTAACACAGAAAAGTTGAATGTCAAGTTAGATAGGATCTTTATTGAAGGCTAAGAAGCAAAAGAATTTACAAGAAAATTATTGATTGGAAAATAAGTGTATGTTTTATAAGTTGGTGACAACACTCCTTTATATTCTATTCAATTAATCGAAAACAATCTTGATATAGAGGAAGAACTTATCTTGAATGGATGGGCTACACCAAAGGAGAATCATCCTGGCTTATCCAAATTCAAATATTAATAATTTTTATAAAATAATTAGATTGCCAAATAGAAAAAACTAGGGTAATATAGTTAAGAATTGACTTGGAGGGTTGAAGATTAAACAGATTCTAAATCAGGAAAGTGTGTAAATGAAATAATTTGGTCAAACATTCAAAGAGACAAGTAAAGTGCCAAATAATCTGGAGTGAGCACTGGGATTAGTATAAAGGAGGATTATTTATTAGAAGTTTTGATCGATAAAATTCACCTTAACGGATAGTTTTAAATGACAATCATGAAATATCACTCTATGGTCAACTTTTAAATGAATGGAATCACTAATCTACATGAATTTGAAACGAGTTTTCCATCAATAGCCAAATATCAAGAGCAAAGGTACAATTATACCTACAATACATTGATGTAAAGAAATGTTTGGGTGAATTTTGAACATTTTAACATTTAAGAAAATTATTTTTATGGTAGAATTTATCTCAAGAAAAATAACAAAGAAAGTGATTTTACTATAAATTTACTATAAGAAGGACTAACATTTTTAAAAAGCAATACTGATTATTATGATAAATATGAAGAAGCATAAAAATAAGCAGAAGAAGATAAAAAAGGATTTTGGGTTGAATCATACGCTCAATTCATTTTGGATTTCATTCACAATAAATAGTCATTGAAAAAGTAAGTAAATGCAACAGAAAACATTTAGGAACATGATAATTAGTTAATAGAGTAGGTTATTGTTACTGTAGTTAATGATTGTAATGAATTTTATATCAGAAGACAAAACAATCCTGAATTTGAAGAATTAGAAATTTAAATTGAAAATGCACAGTTAATTGTAACGTTATCTTTTATTATATCTATTATAGCCTTTAAAAAAGCCAGTAAAAAAGGGAACACTTTGTTTGGCCAGATTTTCAGAAGACAACAGAGTTTATAGAGCCTAAGTCATCTAAGCATTCAAGAATGATAGATTCTTGGTTAAATTCATTGATTATGGTAATAATGATGAAGTTGGATACCAGGAAATGGGAGTGCTTCCCTCTTAATTTACTAGTATCCCTTAATAAACAAGGATGTGTTCTTTGGCATATCTAAGATTTCCACCTCAAACACATGAATTTTCAGAGGAAGCTGCTGATATTTTGAGAGAATTAATATTAGAGCAGTCGTTTGATTGCAAAGTTAATTACACTGAAAAAAGTACAAATAGGCATTTTGTAACTTTATAACATTAAGGGCAATTGGATGAATTATAGTTTACTATAAATAAAGTTGCACTAGATAGAGGGTAATAATTAGTGCTTATGATTTAAGTTTAGGGCGTATTGATCATAGCAAACCTTATAATCCATTGAAATAATTCTAAAGTAGTGAGTTAGATGCCAAAGCTAATGGGATTGGTATTTGGGGATTTGATGATTGTTTGGAGGATGAAAAGTAATTTGAAGATGAGTATGACTTTTATTAGTGATTCTATGTATATTCATAATTATTTTGTAAAATCTATATGTAAATTATCTCTGCAATTATCAAATGGTATTTTGGATGTTTGGCAGTCTTTGAGGATATTCTTTACGCAATTTTTAAAATACATATTTCTAAAATGTAATGAAAGCTTATACTTTTTGTGATCTGTTTCTCCATCTTCTGGAATTTCTTCATAAGTGTTCAGGAAACATAAGGATGAGACGCACCAATTAATGCAATTGTCGTTAAATCCCTTTGGTAAATGCAAACATTGTTAATTTTCACAAATCTTCTCTAATTTGCTTATGAATTTATCAGATAAAGATTCGCCTTTCTGAAAAGAGTGAATAAAAAGTGTAATTAATATCAAAGTTTGCAGGCGTGATTAAATCATTAAATAATTATAGATATGGATTAATAATAGGGAATTCCTGCTGAATAAATCAACTCATTGGTAAATAAGCATTTTGATGATGCTTTGCCAAAATTCATAGAGATACTCAAGATTCCTAGTCAATCAAGGTTGTTTGACCCAGAATACTTGACAAATGGATTGTTGTAAAAAACAGCAGAAGAATTCAGAGATTATGTTTTAGCAGCAAATTTAAAGAGTTTTAACTATATATTAATAGTAATTAGATGCCAAAGTAGAGCTTTTGTAAGACGAGGGATATTCTCCATTCTTATTTGTTGAAGTGGATGGATCCGATGGTTAAACTGATGGTACAGTCTTATTTTACGGTCATATGGATAAATAGCCACCATTCAATGGTTGGAAGGAGGGATTGAGTGCCTATGAACCAAAAATAGTTGATGATAAATTATATGCAAGAGGAGGAGCAGATGATCATTATTCAATCCTTGGAGCAGTAATAGCAGTGAGAACAATTTAGGAATTGGGTTTGAAACATCCAAGAATTGTTATGACATTTGAAGCAGATGAAGAAAGTGGATCTCTACACATTGATCATTACTTGGCAAAATTAAAAGAAAAAATAGGAGCTGTTGATTTGGTTGTATGTTTGGATTCTGGATGTGGTAACTATGAATAATTATGGATTACAACTACTTTGAGAGGTATGGTGGGTGCATGTGTCACAGTTAAAGTCCTAGATGAAGGAGTGCATTCAGGTGATGCATCAGGTGTCGTACCATCATCATTCAGAATCTAAAGACTCCTTTTAGATAGAATTGATAACCCTAATACTGGAGAAGTCATTGAAGACTTTCAAGTCAATATTCCAGGAGAAAGATATTTGCAAGCTTAAAAGGCAGCTGAAGTTTTAGGTAAGACCATCTTAACCAAATTCCCATTTCATGGCACTACTTAACCAACCACTTAGGATTATTTCAAAGCATACTTAAATAGAATCTGGAAAGCATAACTCTCAGTTGTAGGAGCTGAAGGATTGCCTCTAGCCAAAACGGCAGGAAATGTACTCAGACCTGAAACTACTTTGAAGTATTCTTTAAGATTACCACCAACCAAGGATCCAAAAGAAGCAGAAGCTGCATTCGTCAAAATTGTAATTCTACTTTCTTACTATTTCATAGTTAACTACGAATGTTCCATATAATGCCACTGTCAAAATCACTGGATTAGGATCTGGCTCGGGTTTTAATGCCCCTTAAAATTAACCATATCTGGATTAACTCATCTAAAGTGCTTCCTAAAAGTTCTACAAGAAGGATGCATAAACCTTAGGTGAAGGAGGTTCGATTCCCCTTATGAATACACTTAAAGAATAATATCCAAAGGCTTAATTTATAGTAACTGGAGTTTTGGGACCTAATTCCAATGCACATGGACCAAATGAATTCTTACACATCCCTTTCACAAAATCCTTGATTAGTTGCATAACATATATTGTAACTGGGCTTCAAATCCATTTAAAGAAATGAGCATTTATTTAAATCATATAATATTTAGATGCGTAGTTGAAATATATAGTTTTAGATTTTAAGATCTAATTATTTAAGTAGATGTTCAAGTTTAGATACAAAAACTACTATTTGTTTTTGTTTTATAAAATAAATATATAAAATTATTAATATACATCAAAAAGTACATGACAACCTGGAGAGCATTGCTATCACCCAATAAAAATATATCTTTTTCAGTTTCTCATAAAGAATCTTTGGATAATAGAATAGTCACATAAATCAAAGCCAGACATGCAAAAACAATTACCTAAAGCACGAATCTAACTTAAAACAAACCAACAATAAGGAGAGAGCATTCTGAATCCATTGATTGCGATTAAGCATTTATTTAATCTTCTTCCAAAGACTTTTTTGCTGTAATGATTATTTTAATATTTTAAGAATTTTAATGTAAATAAAGACAAGACTTAATTGAACGAAATCAAGCAAGTCTTAATCTAAAATTAGATGAATTTATAATAATTACATAAGAACATCGATAAATTTGATTATAATTAAAGACAAATTTAAGCATTATAAAAATAAATACTTCATTAAAGAAGTAAGTACAGTTTATCTATAAACACAAAAATAAATCAATGCCAAAAAAAAATATAAGATATCTAATTATTACTTTTGAGTAAAAAGTGAATTAATATTATGAAATATAAATATAATAATATAACCTATGGGTGCTGTCTGTTGTACAGAGTTGTTTTAAAGAGGAGGTGAATTAGATCTGAAAATGGTTAAGTCAGAGGAGAATAATTAATAAATACTAAATGGAACTCCTACTATATCAAAAGAGTTATATACTAGTAAGGATAAAATATAAGGATAAATGGAAATTTGTTATTCATGTCAAGTGTTGAAAATTCATTGTGAATGCAAATCTGTGTAAAAATTACTTGGGGATGTGGATGATGAGCAAATATTTATACATTCGTCTCGATCCCTGGATAGCTCATCCTCAGAATCTCGTCCAGACGATACGAATACTAAAAAAACGATTTTAAAGCATCAATTACATTATATATCAAATACGTAATAATAGCAAATTCAAATAAAAAAGAAGGTTAGATTCGATTTAACTAAGAAATAGTGATGTTAACTAACTAATATTTTTTGTTTTACTTAATATAAATATACACTCATTCTGCTTTCTTTTTTTCCTTATTATCTGTTATTTCCTTAGGAGAACTTTCCTCTTCCTCTTCTTCTTTCTATGAATTTTCTTCCTCTTTTTTAGGTGACAATTTATTATCGTCTTGCTCCTTTGATTTCACTTTGGTCTTCCTATTTTTTTCCTTTTTCTCTCTTTCTGGAATACAGCAAACTAAAAATCTAAGAAATTATATACTTATATAGGAAAGTAAAACACCCACTAAAATGAATGATGATAGAATTAGCCATTCCTTCAATTCGAAAATAGAGATTTCAGGCAATTCTTATTATTTACCTTTATTACGCTGTCTCTTTCTACCTGAATCTTGTTGATCATTTCCATCATCACCTCCATCATTGTCCTTCTTCTATTAATTAACCATATCATCAATCGATTTAATGACTTTAAGAATCTCATTTTTCTTCGCACTCTTCTTTTTTGATCCATACTTCTTTAAATCAGCCTTTTCAACTAAATGTTAATGTGCCTCCAAATTAATTTTTTATGATTGCAATTATTGAATAATCTATTGAATATAGTTCTCCTTACCTCCATTGTTTCCTAAGTAGAGATGCTATCTAAACAGGATTCAACCAAGGAAGCAACAGCAGACATCACTGCTTCTTCTTTTGATAATTATTATAAGTGAACCATTTCTCCAACTGCTTTTCCAGCTAACTCTTAATTATTTTGCAAGTAGTATCTAGAAAATATAACACAAGCTGCATTTGTCAATTATTTTTCATCCTATATTTGAGCATAAGCAAATGCCAATACTATCAATATTAACATTAATTAATAAATAATATAGAAAACAATAATTAAATTTGAGGTTATCTCTTGAATTGATGTTTCCCTTACTTGAGAGAAAAAGAAACACCGAATATAAGCAACCATAAATACAAGGATATTAAAATTTAATAATAAATTCTTATTTAGTACTTAAATTATCTTTCAAAATTAATACTTTAAAAATTACATATATAAAATTCTATTTTATATAAATCTATATAATGATCTTTAATTGTAGGTTAAGGCGAGCTTTTAAATTTACACAATTTCAAAAGAGTCCAAAAAATAGATTCTATAGGATAGTCTATTAAAAGTCTATCAAACTTTGAATGAAAACTTGGTTTAAGAAAGTATATTATGATTAAATGACATCTAGTTCTTTCAAGTAGACAATTCATTAAAATAAGGTAATATGATTAATAATACGCTAAATAATATAATAAACAATCATCTTCTATTATTTAACCTGAACTTCATTATTTTATAAACTACATTTTAATTAAATGTATAAAGGTAGGCATTTACATCTGTTTTAGAAAATAATTGAGATCCTCTTTTTTTCCTCAAATTCTCATAATTTCTTATAATGCTGTCTGCATTATCATGCTTTTTATAATATTGATAGAAACAAAGTTTATCAATATCATTCTAATGAAATTGTAACTCTAATAAAAATTCGTCTAAAAAACTTTATTAATCAACGCACATCTAACCTGGCATTTCATTAATAGAGCAATTAACTGATATCTCCTTTTATTAACTTACTTGCACCATTGATGGTTTATTTTTATACTCTACCTTTTTATAAAATATTGTCTTTGCATTGGATTTTCTTCTTTCTGCATCAGTTCGCTTGATAACGTCCTATAAATTAACTATTTCATCGTCTTAATTAATATTAGAATCTTTGCTATGGAATTTAGGTTGGACAGTAAATTTCTTTTTGGTTGTTTATTTGCTAATTTACAAGATATCTGGAGTATCGATCTTTATTGACGATCCATCAATTTATTCGTTAGCATAACTTTATTATTAATAAGCTTTAATGGATCCTTATATGTCCTTATGCATGATTCTAACATTTAGTTTTTAATTAAGCCTTTCAAAATTCGTGTCTCTTTCTTAATATGAATGAAATAAAGATTTTTTGATTCTTTATTCTAAATTAGGTTTGTATGTTAATATTGGACACTCGATTGTTAGATGGTTAAACTACTTACAAACTTTGCAATTTTTCAATAAGATGGAGAATGAATTATTAAAAACAATAGTATCCTTAATATTATGGAATTTTTCAAAATCCTTCTAATTATACCTAATTAGATTTATAAATTCTGTTCTTTTAATTTAATATAAGGAGGAAAATCCAACACTTAAAGCTGAAAATTTAGGCTATAAACCAGTAAAAAATTGGTATTCCCCAAAAGTTTCCCCTTTTTTAAAGGTTGCCAAAACTTTTTTACTGTTCTCTTCTATCAAATCAATTTCTCCTTCGTCAATATAATATCTAATTAAATAAGTTTTAATTACAGGCTTTAATCCTAGGTTTCACCTTTATGAAATACATAATCATTAGGGGTTATTTTGATTATTTTTAATTCATCTTGAAGATTTTTGAGGGATTACTTTGAAAATTATTGATTTAATATTTTCATACTAGATACAATTTTTGTTTGCAAATCTCTATTCAACTCGGATTTTAATCCATTTGGTAAATTATTGATTATTTATTATACATATTCACTATTTTCTTGAAATTCTTTATCAATTTGATATTTGATATAATTTCTAACTCTTGATTATATTGTTTCATCCAATTAGTATTTCCTCATATAATTGTTAATTACAATTAATGATTTTCTAATAAAATTAAATTTATTTACGTTTATTTTTATTTTTAATCATTATATGATTTTAATATAATCCCAATAGAGTTAAGAGAATATGCATACATTACACTTGAGATTAGCATCATAATATTTACAAAAGTCATCTCAACATAATTTTAAGGTACTATGTCTCCATATCCCACTGTTACCATTGTCATTGAAGCCCAATAAAACGACTAATTGTATCTTATATAAAATCCCTCGTTTAATAGATTACGTTTAATTAACCATGTTGTGCCTAATGACTCTGTATTCACTCCTATATAGTGCCAAATGCATGCCATGTAATGAGCAAAATAATAGATTAATATTATTAAACTAATTATGTCTTTGACATTACTTGCTATTTCTTTAAGATATAATTATTCAGTATATTTTTTAAAATTATTTGATATTTAAATAATTAGGATTGCAATTTACAATATAAATATGAACTCTCTGGCAAAGTTTATTTAATAAAAGTGATAGTAGCATAATATCCATAAAATGATACTACTTATATTTTTATAGATATGATTGATAATATATGTTTTTAATATCGTCCCCCTCTCTTCAATTATCTCCCCCTAATCAATTATTGCTCTATTTAGATTAATTGGTATATCAAAACACAAAAATAATATGATTATTATTTCAAAACTCTCGAAAATTGTTGAGTTTTCATTAAAAGCAAACAAAATAGGACATAACCATAAGCTAAATAGGTTAATTATAAGAGATAATTTATCCCAAATTATTATAGTTTTGTCACCTGGAAGAAAAAGTAACCTATTTGAGCTTTAACTATTAATTTCTTAAATTATAAGATTAAATTACTTCTCTTTTTTTTAGATGAATCTTCTAATAAATACTACTCAGATTACAATAGGTGTTTCATACTCGATGATAGTACATATGATTATTAGAGTAGATTATTCTTAAACTTTTAAACTAAAGTATTCATAAAAAAGTTTTTTAATAATAATGATTTTTCCTATCTCTTTATTGAAATGCTATCAGTCTTTTGATGGTTTTTCTAATAATCTAGATTACTAATTACTGTTTGATTTGGTAATCTACGACTAAAGCTTTTAGATCCTTTATTTAGAAAACCTGCCTTTAGTAAATCAAATTATTAAGTTTTACTCTCATTCGTATTATTTTATGATATCTCGGATGGTGAAGACACATCAATTTCTTAACCTTTTTAGTAAGTTTCAAGCTGTAGATAATTCATTTCTAATGAGGGCCCCAATATAGGTGATGAAATGTGTCCTCTTTCACTATTAATAATTTACATTGACATCTTTTAGTATTTGTGAAATTTAATTTTAGAATAATGAGCAAATATAAGTATATTTAAATCGTAAATACAAATTACACCCACAATTGATTTAATCTAAGAATTATCCTTCTCTAAAAGTAATTTAAACAATAGTAAAATAAGTAAAGAAAAGCCACTCACAGAAAACGAAAAATAGAGAAATCTTTTTTTAAAATTACAAAGAGAGGTTAATATAGAGAGAATAGAAAATTTGTAGAACAACATTGAGATGAAACCTATTAATTTGGGATATTTCCAAAAGGTTATTTGTATTAATTATATTTAGTTAATTATGAAAAGGTATGAAAATACAATAATTTAGTATTGGAGTATAAGAATATTAATAAAAATTAGTCAGAATCTATTTGTTTTCGTTTAATAAAATAATTAATATAAATTATTATTTATTTGTAAAATTAATATAGAGAATGGGATTATGCTCATCTAAAAAATTAGAGTCTAAAAGAAACATTATTGTAAGATTAGAGGATCATGTCAAAAAGATAGATTAAAATAATATTCACGATCAAGCTTTATTAATTTTATATAATAGCAGAAATTAGAGAGTATCACATTTGAATGAACCTATAATGAGCGGATTTAGTAAACAATTTCAAAAAACTTAAGAGCCTTCTCAAAAAAGCTCTGCTTGAAATTCTTTTGAGGAGGTGATTTAAATGTGATTTGTAATTAATATTTTATGAAATGAAAATAGATAATATAATTTAGTAATAATTATAACAATATATAAGTATATCATCACAATTCGAAATGAAAAGGCTAATATAGAGTACTGACTTTAATGTGGCAATTCCTATAAATAGCACAAAACATGCAATTAATGATGGTTTGTTAGTTTATATAATAATTGATAGATTACTACATGTTCCAAAAATATAAATGCTCCTCGCCAGCAATTTTAGGGGATGTCCTTCGTTGTAATACACCAGTCTAATCCTAACTATCACCAATCGAAAACTAATAAAAAAGTTGCTTTTCACTTTTATCAGACAACTTTGATTTTTCTGTTAAAGATGTATCTCGAAAATATAATAACGGATCTCGATAATTAAGCATTTAAAAAGAAAATGAAGAAGAAACAGTTAAAATTTAGAGAATAATTCAACAGGAATAAATTATTCTTGAAGAATAGGAGATTTTAAATAAAAAATTACAAAACATCAGATCAGATACTAACCAAAAATTAGAGGAACTTGATAAATGTATATCAAACTAATTTATTTTAGAATATCTTCAAAGGAGGTCAGAGATCATCAAATAACTATAATTCTCTATTGGTTAATATAGTAGCAATATAAGAGATAGTTAAACAAAAGAGCCACCTTTAAAAAGCGCTCTAAAAAAAAAAGAAAAT
This sequence comes from Paramecium octaurelia, assembly GCA_905182995.1. Lineage (NCBI taxonomy): Eukaryota > Ciliophora > Oligohymenophorea > Peniculida > Parameciidae > Paramecium > Paramecium octaurelia. Next base: position 584,745 of record CAJJDP010000004.1, read on the forward strand.
AAAAGACAACACACATAAGATAAATATTAAAATGAATTAAATGATGAAGATTCTTAAGATGACTGGAACTTTATACATCAAGCTAAAATCAACCTTGAAAAATAAAGAACACATTAAAACACTGACGATGAACGAACTCCCTCTAAGGTTCGATTTGTTAGTACTAAAGACACTAATTAGTAAAAGAAATTGCGAAAAAGCATAAATATATCTGATTTAAACATGTTTTAAAAATTTAGGCATTGACACAGTTAAAATTCTATTTATAAATACAAATTTGAACACTTTCATCATTTTTCATGTGATAAAGGTGGAGGTTAATAGAAGATACTAGTTTTCGCTTATTTGCTTCTTCTGGGTTAAAACTATATTACTTGTGAACTTCTTGCTACTTATTTCAATCTTTTTAATTTGTATTAAGTTTTGAACTTTTTGGCTTTATAGTAAATAGCATATTTTCCAATATTTTTTCTTGATAATATTTTTATATATCTTTAAGACTTCTAATAATCTTGAATAATTTAGGGAAAATTCTAATGACTAAAATAATACTTAAAGGATTCCATCCTGTCTATATCGCAACATTAAAATTAAGGGACAATATCATTTATTTTTAGTTCTCCTTGTTAATTTTAGATATCATTGTTAATTGCAGACAAATTACTATGAATATCTGTATTTTCTATGCTTTTTTTGCCCTTTGTTCTGATCGTAGGTTCATAAGAGCTTTTCTCATATTCTGGCATTATTTTAGTAACAGATATTTAGAGACCATTTTTTTCACTATTACGAATTGTTTATTTCGATTTTTCTTGTGACATTGCCCTATTATAAGTTTTATCCAAAAATTTTAAAGATATTTTCTATTCTTAATATTGTTGATGCTATTATGATTAAGGCTTTTCTGAGGACATCGATTTAAATCTTGACCTATTTCTTGTATAAACCTTTTCCAATGAGCTTTCCTTCTCTTCAGGTTTATCTTCTGCTTGATTTGTTTCAGATGAATCTGGAGAGGGAGGATGGAACAATTCTGATAATTCATCATTTTCAAATAGTTTTGATTCGGTAATAAATTTGACACACTAGTTACAATTTTCCTGTTTTCTAATTAATTCAATAATATACTTTTAATTTAATTAATGAATTTCCACTCTTTCTTTTGGTTCTTTTCTAATATTTCCTTTGCTAAAATAGAAAGCCTTCCTTCTTTATCAATTTCTCCAAGTCTGGAATATATCTCACAAATGGACAATCTGTTATGAAATGTGTAGATTTTTGACAGCAATTACATTTTAATCCTGAATGTTGGCAAGGGATCTTCAATAATAGATGATCTTTGATGCTAAAAAACTTTTCCTTATCTTCTTAATTTGAATTTAGAATTTCTAATGTTTAATTTCGAGAGATTTTATAGATTTGACTAAATGTCATACTTTTTGCTGTGCATTTTCTTTATTCACCTGTAAAAAATTCATATTCACCAAAGCAGTCTCCTTTATGCAATACACACAATGTTTAACCACTCTACTAATCAATTAGACTTACTTCTCCCTTAACTAATATATACAGGGATAAGTCATCTTCAATACAGTTTTTATTGTAGATTATTTCTTATGGATTCAAATGATGAGACTATAAAGTAAATGCTATCTGTTTTTAAATTTCTTAAGATAAATGATATTTAAAAAAATAACAATTTTACAAGGGTTTACTCTATATATCATAAATTAATTCTTATCTTAAATTAGGAGTCAATTTTTAAATGATTGAAGAAATCTAATTTCATAAAAATCTTACAATACTTCATCATCATTTTTGCTACTATCTTGCTCAAAATAGAATTTTAAATAATTTCTGATTTTGCTCTGCAATTATTAATTGACTTAATTCTAGTTCATATATCTATTCATTTATACTGAAAATTTTCTAAAATCAATATATAAATTACAACTTACTTATATTTCTAAACTTTGATGCTAATATTTTAAAGAATCATTCCTATGGAATTGAGAGAATACCCGAATATTGCACTTGAAACGATCATAGTTAAGTTACAAAATAGCATCTCAAAAGGGTTTTGAGGAGTAATGTCACCGTACCCTACTGTCACCATAGTCATAGTTGACCAATAAAATGAATAATTATATCTGATCCAAATAGTATCATTATGCATAGTCATCAGAGACATCCAAGTATTGTAACCTATTTCTTCAGTTAACAATGCTATTTTTTGCCAAATGCAAGCAGTGATATGAGCAAATATAAATACTATCAACAACACTTTGGTCAATTCAAAAAAGTTTTAATATTCATCAAAAGTTTCTTATAATTTTTCTAGAAAATGTCTCAATCTTTTAATAGTTATGTAAACTTAGATTCCAGCCAGAATAAGAGAAATTAGTTCAATGCTATTTGAGTATTTAGAGTCATTAACAAATAGAATTATTATAGACATTAAATCAAATGTTAGATCAGTCTTTATGTAATATATTAGTATTAACTTTCTGTTTTCTAGAATTGATCCTTAAACGAGGAGACTTTTATTTGTTTTGATTAAGATATCTATTATGCCAATATATCTTAAGAAGTTTTCAAAAACGACAATGAAAGTACTTGTGTCTGGCTGGAATGAAACCAAAAATGGTCCCCAAAAGGTAATTAACATGATTTGAAGAAATAAGACTAACTCCCAAACTAAAACAAATGTTCCTTAAGGTGGTATGATTGGAAGCTTATATAAGAAGCTTCTGCTATTATCTTCTCTATCTTTAGACTGAAGTTTTACGTCTTTCAAGTATCGTTCCTAGGTAATCAACATAAAATCTTTATTAAAGGACTTTGGAAAAATATAAGCTTTTTTTTTTAGCTATTCAACAAATGAATTAACTAAAGTCTTAATAATAATAAACTAATGTAATTGTCTTTAATCATTGCTCTATTATTCAAATAATTCTTATTTTCCTCTTATTTATTCGGATGTAGGCTATGATTAATAAATGAATTTACTGTACACTCTTTCTGATTTAGAGATGGTACGATGTGTTTTTATGAATCGATTTATGGGGAATTAATGTATTCATTGCTCTATTCTTCAAAAGGGATATCCTGTATTTCTTAAGGAGATAAATTTTTGGGAATGATTTATCCTGCAATTAAGTAAGTGTGAAATGGATTACAAATTTCAGACATTCTACTTGAATCTAGCTATTGGTTATGTGTTACTTGACATAGACGAATGATTTCCGGGAAATTTATAATCGTTTAAATTGTTGTCGCTGAGGTTCATGTGATGACAATAAATTTAAATTAAAATCGAAATTTATAATCAATAAATTAGGAATCTCAATTGATATACAGAAATTTTCCTTTAATGAAGTCTGTTTAAAGTGTGTTCTTGGATTGTATTCTTGCTAAGTATTGATATTTCCAAGGATAATTAATTATTAAGTAATTAATATTATAATGAAATTGACATCATTGTTATACTTTTAATTGCTCTTTTTGGCTGCTTTCACTTTAATGCCTATGCCAAAGAAATTTGAAAAGGGAGATAAGACAGTGAAAATTTTATAGAGATGTGCAATTAGGTTTTCATCTCAATAGGAATTTCCTGATCATGTTCTGTAATTGTTACGTCATTATCATGAATTGATGACATTAAATTCAAATTGTTAATTCGATGAGTCAATCAAGAAACAAAATCTTTAAGTCGAAGGGTCATTGAAATTGAATATCAATCTACAAAGCGATGAGCAATTATATTGGGTTAATGATACAAAACAAGAGGCATATACTGTTGAAATAGACGAGAAGCTGAATGTTAATATCAATGCCCCCAATCACTGGGCTTTGGCAAGAGCAATTGATACAGTCAATCAACTCACAGAGAACAATGAAGTAGAAAATGTAATCTATCTTGAATATTTCAAAGCTTCCTTTAAAAATCTATGATGAACCTGCTTATGTGTACAGAGGAGTTATGGTTGACACTGCCAGACACTTCTTACCTCTGAAGATTTTAGAAAGAACCGTAGATGCACTAGTAATAAATAAGATGAATGTTTTACATTGGCATATAACAGATGATGAAAGCTTTCCTCTCTTATTGACTAATTATAGTTAGATAACAAACACGTCCAAACATTGGGATACTGCCTATTTCACAAAATCAGATGTCTCATACATTATTGAGTATGCCTCCATAAGAGGAGTGTAGATAATCCCTGAAATAGATTCTCCAGCACATGCTCAATCTTGGGGAAGATCTCCAGAACTTGCAGAAATGGTAATCACATGTGGCAGCACCATAAAGCAATATGGACAATTTGATCCAACAATGGAGTTGACTTATGAAGTCTTAAAATCTGTGATGCAAGACTTTAATGACATGTTTGCCAAAGTGCAATTTATTCATTTTGGTGGAGATGAAGCTAGTAATTCTTGTTTTGATTAACGACCATCAATAAAACAATTTATGAATGAACATGGAATTGCAACCTACTTTGATCTTTAAGTGTATTATAGATAAAGATAAAAAGACATTTGGAAAAATGTTGTCAAATCTTCAAAAAGAGTTGCTTATTGGTATAATAAACAAGATCAACTCCCTGCTGAAGATGATGATATTATTCATTGGTGGGGATTAACATCCTAATTAGTAGATGTCAAGAATAGAAAGAATGACTTTATTCTGAGCGACTATCACCCCTTATATTTGGATGTCGGAGTTGGAAATGCCTTTGGTAATTCCTATGATGCTTATTAAACATGGAAAGATGTCTATAAATGGTCTCCAGTACCACCTGAAGGATTCTAAGGGAATATCTTAGGAGGAGAAGCTCCATTATGGGGTGAAACCAACAATCAGAACACTCATTTTTAGAAAATGTTCTTGAGATCTTCAATATTAGGAGACACGTAATCATTTTAATATATACGATAGATTGTGGAATCCTAATTCAAAATCAACTGAATAATTTTGGTAATTTACTTAAAGATTGAGCGAAATGGAAGACCGAATGAATAAGTACGGATTTCCTGTATCACCATTTACTCATGATTATTGTAAAAGACACACTAAACTATGTTTCCCAACCTTATATTAAGATGAATAGAATAGTCAAGATGCTCCTGAGTCTTTAGTATAGGAATAACCCAACATCATTTTACAAAGTCAAAAAAGTGAGTGAATATACATTTTAGAAATATCAATAAGATTGTATAACATTAATTTCATTTCTTTTTTCGAATGAATCCTTAATAAAGTATTATAATAATATATAAATCAGTGTTTTAAATTGAACTCAGGGGTTCTAGTAGAAAATGATCTAATTCTAGTTTTGAATTAAGATTATTGAACGCTTTTCTTGTTTGAAGTTTAATTCACTTGAAATATATTATGATTATTACATTGTGATAAATCACACAAGGGTTTTAAAGGTTTTAATTTCGTTGCCAATATGGACTTCTTTGTTAAGGAAGTAGTTACAATCGACAAATTATTCTCATTGCCATGGTTTGTTGTGATCATTTTTTTTTTATTCAATTTCTTTTTGATTTGTTGAGTTTCATCACTGGATTCACAAGATTCAGAGGCTGAAATATCCTAACATTGATTCAATTTGATTGGTTGCATTTATCTATTCAATGTTAATAGAATTGCCTAACATAGGTTTTCACCGATGTTCTTCAACATAGAGATTGTGAAATCTTTTGAACTTTCAGCCTGATCTGAAATTCTAACTTAGTAAATACAATTCACATTCAACAATTCACTAAATATATTAAACATAATAAAATACCCTAAGGAAAATGGCAGAGTTTTTTCCATTTTATTAGACTTTCCAAATTTACTCTGTTCTAAATTAGTATATTGACAGATTTAAGAAAATGCAGTAATAAATTAAGGATTCTCATCATATCTTCCTACAAATGAAATTCCATATCTAAATTAATAATATGGTTTGAATACTTTTTGTAAGTTTGGTGTAAATCTAGAGCTAAGTAGAGATGACCTGTCTTTTTTAAAATGGCTTTGACATGTTGAGCACTAGGAACTTATTTATTGACTTTATGCCATTTTTAATTGATATCTATTCCTTAAAGATTTGTTTTGCTGTTTCCGTGGATGACACCGTCTGGATTCATCATTGGTAAGATTTTAAAATAAAAGTTTTCTCTTAGTTGTTTGGCTTCATCACTCATTAAGAATGAAATCATTCCCTCGACTACATAGGAGGTAACAACTTCAGATGGATGCTGTCTGGCAACTATAACGATCAATGGTTTGGTTGAGTTTCCCATGGTTAATACTGGGTATTGGTTGCCTTAATTAACTGAGAGAGCCTTGAGTTTTATAAGGGTTCTTGTGATTAGATATGATTATTACTGGTTGCTTAAAGGTTTTAGAAATGATTAAAGTGAGGTGATTCCGTATGGAGGGAAAGGGGCGAAATAAATGGTCTCGTCCTTTTCAAATAGATAACTAAATGATAATGTGTAGTAATAATCTATTTTCTTTTAGTATTGATTTTTGTAGTATTGGACATTCTCACCTCCTCTGTACCATCCGCTTCTGGAAGTGTAGATGTAAGGATTAACGCTTAATTGGGATGCCGATTTACTGAGATTGATGATGTTCAATTAAAGCATCATTCTTTCAGGAGTTCTTACACTAAAGAAATACCATCTAGTGCAACCATTGGTTTAAGTGTCATTATGCAGAACTAGATTATATTTTCTATCAGCAACTTTATATACTGTATAGAGATTGCCACATTCAAAGTTGGAGTTAAAATGAACAGGGCCTTTGGAAAACAATTGGGTTCCTTGATATTATGGAGATGCAAAATTCTAAGTCTTGGAGGATTAAGTTATGAATCTTTAATAAATGAGAGGGGAATTGGCATGTAATTCATGTAGAGTTTTAAAGTAGGTTGGTTCTTTGGAAAAGAAATCTATATCACAACATTCGAAGTTAAGGACATTTTTGGGAGGTTTGTAGTGATTATGAAAAAATGGCATGGGACTATTTAGATTTATATTATACGCAATTTCTCCAGGATATTCAAATTTGGGTTTGGTAAATTCAAATGGTGTTTATAAAATGGGATTGGCAGTCGGTAGCAAATTATCCATTCAATTAGTTATTTATTTTTCTGTTAATTATAAATTTGCAACTTATTTTTGTATAATTGAAATATTAATTATATTTCTATGGACTTATATGCAATCCAAAATAATATTGAAGTGATGAGAAGAAGAACAAACTTGATTGGTGATGTCTGAAGAAGAAACCTATAATATTATTTGAATAAATAAATAAATTAATAAAATAAATGAGAAGGCCAAATGAAGTTGAATATAGCAAAACTGCTTTAATGGGTATTATGGAAACATAATTTAGCCAACTGGTACGAAGATAGATTGGCCCCCAAATAATTGCAGAGAGATCCCAATGCTACCAAATCAGTAATGGATTTGATATATAATTTCAGTTACGAGGAGTTGAAGAAGGCATATCCATCCCAGGAGATAATGGATGCTTACTTCCTTTGCCTAGAGTGAATCGCAATCCACCATATATTACTAAAGAGATTATAGTGCCAGATGATGGATATGTATTATTATATAAACAATTTAAAAGAGAGAATTCAGAACCGAATTCCAGACAAAGTTTGATGCCAAAAACATTCAGAACATGTAACTAGGGGATTGCAGATCTTTGATAAAAACCAATGGCGATAAAGTTAGCTTCCCAGAATGTAATACAACCGTTGCATAAACTGCAGGAGCTAAATCAATCAAATAATTGGATCAAACTAATATGCAATAGATATTGGTGGATCGAGCAGTGCATCAAAATTATACTGACTTTGGTTCCACCTTTCGAAACCATCCTGAATAACATAATAAATTCTATGCCATTACTACATACTAGTAATCCTTTTAACAACCTGAAAACAATGTGGCTGAAATTCTCTCAGATAAAAAGAAGAAGCCATAAGCAGCTGGTTGTCGAGAGAGAGATCCCTTTGATCAAGGCTTGAAAATGACTTCTGTTATCACAGGAGAAAAATACAGAAACTGTATCAAACCTATATCTAATTGTAGCCATCGATCCAAAAGAAAATACCCAAGTATAAAGACAATGGATTCATTGCGGAGATGCAGGATTGACAACTGCCTAAAATAACTTAAGATAGAGCAGCATGGATAATTACAAAAAAAATGCTAGTTAAGTTCATCCTTATGATATTGCTACCAGTTTGCCTTTAGCAGGTAATTCCATTTCTTATGCAATCTAGATGGTGTTTACACATTGCATTCCAAATACACGGATCCTGGTTAATTTAGACACATTCGAAGCGATGTCACTAGAATTATGAATAAACCAATTACAAGGAAATGAGCATCAATTTTATTAGATAATCACCTATTTATGTTTATAACATCATTTAAACTTATTGCTAATAATATTATCAGTTTTAATTCAATTACGAATAATATCTACATATTAACAATTTATCCATGTTTTTCTTACTTCAAAAAGTAAACAAAAATTAAATCAATCCTATTATCAGTTCTTAATTGGGCTTAAATTAATAAAGTAAGAATAAGTTTAATTAAACAGAATAATTAATTAAAAAAATTTACTTGATCTATATATTAAATGTCATATAGCATGAAAAATTCAACCAATCTAGGCATGATGAAGAAAAGCAACAACATGAAAAAATCAGTCAACAATAGTTTGAATGCTCATTCTGATTCAACAAAAAGCTTAAAAACTGAACCATCCAAAGAGGACTTCTACATTTAAATATCTCCACGTTTGGAAACAAAAACGTTAACTTTTACCAATTAAATTAAAAAACTCAAAGTGATCTAGCATGAAGAAGTTGAAGTGAATCAAGGAGTTAAATCACAGAGTCAACCTTCAAAAGAAAAAATAAGAAATATTGTTCAAAAACTAAGACAAGAGTAGCCAAAGAGTCATTTTTATAATGACATGTAGGTTTCAAGGAGACTCAAAACTGAACAATGATTAACACATTCTATCTGTTTTTTTTTTATAAATTCACTGGTTAAATTAAATATTGGTTTCTTTGACTTAATATTGTATTGAAATATATTATTTATAGTTTACTTCACTTTTTAATCATTTGATTCAAAGCTTTGCCATTAAAAAGTTAAAAAATATGTATTAAAATAATAAAACATTAAAAATGTACGCAAATTCAAATTACTAATGAATGAAACAGAATAACTAAAACAATATTGAGAAATTTGGAAGAAAAATTTATTAATCAAGACACTTAAATCTCTCGTCTCCTCAATAATAATAAAGACACTTATAAAGCCAATAGATAAATGACTCGATAAATTCTATGCTTAGATATTATAATGTCTTAACTAATTATAGGGAATTAATTACTAAACAGTCAAAATCGATAACATAAATACAATGCTTTTATAATTGAACTCAATATAGATTTAGTATACTAAGGATAGGAATTTTTTGAATCACATTATTAAATACTTGATATGATTAAATAGAAAGAATAGGTGCTAAAAGAACTCAAACTATTTTGGAAAAAAACCTAAACTAATGTAAACTAGTAAATAGCGTAGAAATTATTAGATGAAGTTACATGAGACAAAATTATGAATTTATAAATGGACATCATAGCACTATAATATTTATTATAATAATGAAAAAATGCTAACTATTATGCTTAGTTTTTGACTGAAATTCTTTCTTAATTATTGATAGAATTAGGATCCAATGAATTTATACAATATTGCCTTTTTAGAAGAATTAATAATAAATTTATTAAGCAAATATTGTTAATAAAAATGAATATATTAGTTTGGTTTCTTAGTAAAAAAAGCACCCTTTAAGGTGAAAATTATGGGTGAAGTGAACACTGAATGGCTACAGATGTAGTCAATTTGACAATAATTATTCATGTTAATTTAATACAAGATAATACTAGATAGGATAATTGAGAATGATTTTTAGGCCACTAGAATGAAAATTAACTCACCAATTAATAACAAAAAATCAATCATATCTATTGTAAATTAAAAATGATTTATTTAAATTGAAATATGAAGTTATAAGTAGTTTAGCACAGAAGTGATCTTTAAATAATGGACTTAAGTAAATGGAAAGCTCTAGTTCTTCGAAAGACCATAAATAATATTTCTTACTTACTTACAGTTTGTAATTAGAATTATAAAAGAAGTTTCAGGAGAAATATGATTGAATTAGTATATTGCTACAAAAACAATTATTTTTATTCTCTAATTTTTAAAGAATTTACTTAAATTATTTTGAAATCAAGATCAATTGTTTGGAAAATTATCTTAGACGAAAAGTTACTTGAGTAAGCATTCATTAGATAATTGAGTTTAGGTTTCTTTCTTAACCTATTTAATAAAAAAAAAGTGAATTTTAGTAAAATAAAATATAACAATTGCATTTGTCATTTTGCAATATATTATTAATATACAGTCAAATCAGAATTGAAGATTGATAAATACTTAATTAGTAAATGATCTTGTTATTATTTGATATTAAATTGAAAGAATTTTGTTCTAAACAGAATTTATGTGTTTCATACTAATAAAACAGGTCAATGGAAATAAATGTAGAGTTATTAAATTGAGTTATTAAAGAATTTATAATGATATAAAGTTTTTGTTTTAAATACTGGTTAATTATGATCAGGGAATACTTAGAAGCACATTCTAAACAATTATATTAAAAACCCGATCAATTAAATAATGGAGCAAAATTAATTCTTCGCATTAAAGATCCCTTTTATTGAGTAAACTCAAGATAAGTCGACAACAAAANGGATAGGAATTTTTTGAATCACATTATTAAATACTTGATATGATTAAATAGAAAGAATAGGTGCTAAAAGAACTCAAACTATTTTGGAAAAAAACCTAAACTAATGTAAACTAGTAAATAGCGTAGAAATTATTAGATGAAGTTACATGAGACAAAATTATGAATTTATAAATGGACATCATAGCACTATAATATTTATTATAATAATGAAAAAATGCTAACTATTATGCTTAGTTTTTGACTGAAATTCTTTCTTAATTATTGATAGAATTAGGATCCAATGAATTTATACAATATTGCCTTTTTAGAAGAATTAATAATAAATTTATTAAGCAAATATTGTTAATAAAAATGAATATATTAGTTTGGTTTCTTAGTAAAAAAAGCACCCTTTAAGGTGAAAATTATGGGTGAAGTGAACACTGAATGGCTACAGATGTAGTCAATTTGACAATAATTATTCATGTTAATTTAATACAAGATAATACTAGATAGGATAATTGAGAATGATTTTTAGGCCACTAGAATGAAAATTAACTCACCAATTAATAACAAAAAATCAATCATATCTATTGTAAATTAAAAATGATTTATTTAAATTGAAATATGAAGTTATAAGTAGTTTAGCACAGAAGTGATCTTTAAATAATGGACTTAAGTAAATGGAAAGCTCTAGTTCTTCGAAAGACCATAAATAATATTTCTTACTTACTTACAGTTTGTAATTAGAATTATAAAAGAAGTTTCAGGAGAAATATGATTGAATTAGTATATTGCTACAAAAACAATTATTTTTATTCTCTAATTTTTAAAGAATTTACTTAAATTATTTTGAAATCAAGATCAATTGTTTGGAAAATTATCTTAGACGAAAAGTTACTTGAGTAAGCATTCATTAGATAATTGAGTTTAGGTTTCTTTCTTAACCTATTTAATAAAAAAAAAGTGAATTTTAGTAAAATAAAATATAACAATTGCATTTGTCATTTTGCAATATATTATTAATATACAGTCAAATCAGAATTGAAGATTGATAAATACTTAATTAGTAAATGATCTTGTTATTATTTGATATTAAATTGAAAGAATTTTGTTCTAAACAGAATTTATGTGTTTCATACTAATAAAACAGGTCAATGGAAATAAATGTAGAGTTATTAAATTGAGTTATTAAAGAATTTATAATGATATAAAGTTTTTGTTTTAAATACTGGTTAATTATGATCAGGGAATACTTAGAAGCACATTCTAAACAATTATATTAAAAACCCGATCAATTAAATAATGGAGCAAAATTAATTCTTCGCATTAAAGATCCCTTTTATTGAGTAAACTCAAGATAAGTCGACAACAAAAGGAGATAAAAAGGGTAAGGAAGGAAATGCCATTTTAACAATTATTGGAGTAATTGATGCATCAGGCTCGATGAGTGGATGCTGGGAATGGCTATCTGATTTTTGGAATCAAAGCATACCAAAAGAGAACTTAATTACGATAACTTTTGATACTAGATAGAAGATTTCAGCAGATGGAGTTTTATCAAAAAGAATCAAGGATCATGGAGGTGGTGGAACAGAGATAGTTCCTGCATTTTCGACTATGGAGACCGAATTGTAAAAGGTTCCCATCTAAAATAACATTACTATAATATTTATAAGTGATGGACAAGACAATAATGTAAGAACGATTGATGAAAGAATGAAGAAATTAAGTGGTAACACATAAAATCGAAATATTAATTTTATTTGTTTGGGAGTTGAATCAGGATTTCCAACCAACATTTCTATGAATTTGAGATAACTTTACCATAGGGGTGATCCATAGATTCCTGCTATCTATTTGATTGAGCATGCTTCTCCATAAGCATTTTTCAACAAATTTGAGACCATGAAGAAATACTTTTATCCTTCTTAGTAATTGAAATTGGACAAAATGATTAATCTTTTCCCCTATGATGAAGATGTGACTGACGAAGTTTATGAAGGTTAATGGGTCATAACAAAGAAGAACAAACTGTAAATCCTTTAAGAAGACAAAGACCCCATAGAATTGCATCCAATTGCTGAATCTGATTTGTTGGTGGATGATGTGGTGGATCTATTCCGTTCTTGGGTGTAAAATCTATAAATCAGAGCAATGAGTGGTGCCTAAGGAATCAAGGACAAAGCTGCTGATGCCTTGGCCATTATGGAAAGAATGGCCAATAGATTAAGTGATTAATTCAATATGAATGTCTTGAATTTCAATTAGGCAGAAATTGTGGATCCTACATAACCATTTAATGTCAGAGCTCAAAGAAACTATGTCTATAAATATGGAAATAAATTGTTGTTCTTTATTGAAGAAGCCAGATAATTAGCAAAAGGAGTTGATATCAAATAATTGGGAGATTTTGAAGCAGCTAAAAAATTAAACATTGGTACAATCACTGGAAAGCATCAGTAAAAGGCTTTAGCTTTAAAGGGAATTACAGTTGAAGAATTTAGAAAAATGAGAGATGAATTTTAAGATATTGTCATCAACTGTGACTTCAAGAAGGAAAATGAACAAGGCCAAGAAAGATCTGTTGTGAGTCTTGAAACTCAAAGGGATATTGTATCAAACTCTAAACTCGTCGTTGAAGGATTAAAGTATATCAAATCTCAATATGATTTTGCTGAAACATTCCCTTTGGTTGGTCATGGCTTAAAGGTTAAAAGAAACGACGGATGCTTTGTTAATCCTTGGTTGGTTCAAGTGGAGAATTTTGCTTAACAAAACAAAGTCATTGACTCCGCTTATTTAATCAAAAATAACTTCAAAGTAGAACTTAATACTGGAGGTGAGAAAAAAGAAGAAATTAATTGTATTTTACCTTTGTTCCCTCGATCAGATTAAGATCTTCAACCTATTTTAAGATCAAGAATTATTAAGCTATTACTCACTTTCATGGTCTAGCAAAATGTGGACACATTCTATGAAGAAACCTATTTAGCTCTTTTGGCTAATGCTTTAATATTTGTGTATAAGTAACCCAGAACCAAATGGTAAGAAGATACTATCAATTTGATCTATTCAACCACTTCAATTGTTTATAAAGGAACAGAAAAGTTCGAAAACTATCTTAAAAAGCTCTTGGAGAATCCAACTTCTGCCTATCTAGAAAAAGAGGAGTAATATGAAGATTATGTAGCTACTTCTAAGCCATTTATTTCTTTGTTCTATTTAATGATGACCAAAAATATTGTTTAAGATTTTGATTCTGAAATTGAAAAATTAATCTTATATCACTTTATCAGAGAGCAATTCAAACATTAACAATAATTAACTTATTATCTGAAATTAAAATTATAGAAATAAGATGAGGAAAGTTTGTAAACTTAATTAAAATCATCTTTTGAAAAACATGTAAGCATTAAACATTTCAGATAATCAATTACTTAAGAGATAGAATAGGTGATTTTGAGTAGATTTGAAAATGATAATACTACTGTCGATCTTTATGAAGAGAAGGTATTTAATAGAGATATGAAACTTACCTTAGAAGTCATTGAAAATTTCTATGAATAATTTAAAGGAGTTAAGTTTGATTAAAAGAAATACATCCACTTAATTTATCACGTAATTAAAACACCAGAAAAAGATGTCTTTACAACCAAAGTCAATTTTGGAAATATCAAAGATATCTAAAAGGAATTGCTTTAATAAAATAAGGGAGATTTAACCAAAGGAACTTAATCCACTAAAGCTGCTTTAGAAAAGGAATACATAGTATGGTTTATTAAAAATCATATGATGGTTAAGCCTTTAACATATGAAGAATTACAATAGGAATGTAAAGCCAAAGGTATTGATGTAAACACAATTGCATATAATGTTAAATCAGGATTAAGTAGTAATTGTTGTATGTCTAAATAATGTCCATTTTATCTAGTTGTTAATGGTTTAGACTACAAGAGACACATTTAAACATGGGGAAGAAAGGTTCCATAAGGATTCCATTAATATGTAAGAGCAGAAATTTTGAAAGGGCAAACATTAGAATAAATCATTTAATCTGCTACTCAAAAGTGGAAGAAATTCCCAAAGTTATATTTAGGAAATGAAGATGTGGTGCATTAATACATTAAAATGATATCAGAATCATTACCATAAGAATACCAAATTAAGAATTTGCCTAATCAACAACTTCTTCATCACTAAGTCAAGTTAACATTCCCCCAAAAGCAAAAGGTTTAAAAATACGGAAACAAAAGAGGCCAACAAAGAGGAGGTAGAAGAGGTGGATAAAGAGGCAGAGGAGGTCCTAGAGGAAGAGGTAGAGGAGGAAGAGGAAGAGGATAAAAAAGAGGAGGACCTTGAACATATAAAAGTTTTATTTAATTATTTAAAACGAAAAATTGTTATAAAATTATAATTCTATTCGATCGAGCTGATATTTGTCAATTCTTCCACCTATGATTAATAATCCATAAAAGAAATGTTTAATTTTGATTCAAAAACTTTACATTTTGTATCAAAACTTAAAACATCTGCTTTTAAAATAATTATGATATTTAGATATGCTTATTCCTATAACTGTCGTCTTTGGAAAACTCCTTTTGTATGCCCTGATTGAATATATCTTAATAAATCAATAACAATCTACCTACTACTGGTATAATTGTATTAAAAATAGAAACTAGAATTTTTGAGGATTTATTATAAATTTTTTCAAATTCTTTATCCTTATTCTATTGAAACTAAATATATTCAACAAAATAGGTTGGATCATTTGTAATTTTAACTTCAATCATTGATGATGGCATTATTAATATAGGAAAAATATTAATGCAAAGTGAGATTTACTTTTATGATTGGTTATCCTTGAAAATAATATTTATCTTACTAAGAAAAGTAGATAACTATTATATTTAATAATTTATAAGAAAAAATGAGTTAAATCGAGATGCAATAGTTTGATCAAGACAGAGTGCCTGATGATGAGAGGGAGGATGATTTTAAGAATCTGATAGCAATATTGGCTGGGAAAATTAGACTCAAAACAGTGGAACCTGGGATTTTGGGAAGGTTGGATCATTTAGAAAATTATTACGATCTTTTGCCTTTCAACGTGAGAGGATTTAGGTTGATTAACAGAGCTAGTTTGCTTGATGGTGATTTTGCTAAGAGATACATAATCAAATAAATAATTGATTTGAATTTAGATCTTGAAAGTGTTTTTAAATTAATTACATAGATGATTTTAGAAAGCATTATTTGATAGATACAGCTGTAAACATGATAGAAGGAGTGCCAACTTGGTCATTCTTTGTTAGTTTAATTTTGCTAACATTATTTTTGTTATAGGTTTGTTTGGATTCCATGTTATATAACCTCTTGGTTTTGAAGCATGATTCTGTGTAGACTGAATACGATAATACTACAGGACCTACTGCTAATGATGAGTATGAAACATCTAATTTACTTAAGATAAACTTTGCATGATTTGAAGGAAGAATTAATTGCCATTTGGTTCTTGTACATACTGCTCCCTTTTAGATTGGGATTGTGGCTGATAGATTTAATCATTCGTTACACGGGTCTGAGATATTTCAGAAAAGAATACACAACCCTGGCAATGTTTTTTGATTTTCTATTGGGATTGGTGACTATAATAATAGTTGGTTTTTCGACGAGATTGGATTACAGTTTGAGATCTGACACTGCTTAAACTCAAATCGAATTAGTAATTTGAATAATTATTTGCAAGATCATAAGAAATCTAGTTATTTTCTTGACCTTTTTGGCAGGCATGATTCAATCAAAGAAGGCTATGGATTTAACAAAGAGATTATGTTTGTTGTTTAATTAGAGGAAAGTCTCATGTTGTAATTTTATTAGTTTTTGAATTGTATAAAATATATTAATAAATAAAATAAAAATGGCTGACAACATTGAGAAGAATGAATCTATTCAAAGCTATATGAATTACTCAGAACAAAGACTGATGAATGAGGACTCTTTTTTAAAGTAGAAACAAACACAAGAGGAAGATCCTCAAGCATTCGATTAATCTGAAACTCAGTAAGTTATCATTTATGATTAAGTTCATAAAACAAATAGATTGATCCAATGTTGCAACAAAATGATGAGGAATAAGAATAAGAGATTCAACCCATTGAATTGAATCCACTTTAAATATTCGAATCTAAGAAAATGGAAATCATATAAAATTGCTAAAAAAGCAAAACCCTCTACACTGATCCAGACTTCCCAATCAATAATAGTAGCTTATATAAGGATCCTCAAAAACCTCCAGAATTTGCAAAGGATATCAAATCTGTTAAATGGGTCAGACCACATGAAATTTCTAAAGATGCTAAATTCGTTATTGATTTTGAGGGAGATTATAAACAAGGAGCCTTTGGAGAATCCTGGTTTGTGGGAGCAGTTGTCATTGTTGGCCAAATGAAAAAATACAACGAAAAATAAAATAAGTAAACTCAATAGTTATCTTAACAATAAATATCTTAACTTGAAAAATTGATATTAGATTATGATCAATTTGATGAATGTGGTTTTGTAGCATTCCAATTCTTTAAAAATGGAGAATGGTAATAAGTAATAGTTGATACTCTTCTGCCTTTTGATTAAGATAGTAAATAAATATTATTTACTCAATGTGCAAATCCTTCTGAATTTTGGTTGCCATTGATGGAAAAGGCTTACTGTAAATTACACGGAAATTATGAAACTATATGTGATGGACATATTGGAGAAGGATTAGTTGATTTAACAGGAGGTATAGCTGAAATCAATTCATTGAGAGATCCATAATTAAGTAAAATGATTGAAAACGATTAATTATGGTAAGTGCTATTGTAGACTCATAAATTATAATTCTTTATGGGATGCATGAATCACAATGAAACTAAAGGAACAAAAAATGCTGATACAGGTACTCATGGTATATTGGAAAATCATCATTATGGAATTGTGGATGTAAGAGAATTTCCTAAGGAAAAATTAAGATTGATGAGAATAAGAAATGTTTGGGGACCAGAAGGCGGATGGAATGGAGCCTTTTCAGATGATTCTGAAGAGTGGGATAAACATAGAAACCTAAGAGAAGAATTAAAATTAGTATTTAAATCAAAAAAAAGTGATGGAACATGGTGGATGTCATATTAAGATTGGCATTAACACTTCAATAAATTTTATATATGTAAGGTCTTCCCAGAAAGTTGGTAATAATATGCAATCCAAGGAAACTGGTTTGGTAAAACACTAGGAGGTGTATGTCCTTTGAAAATGCCATCCGAAGGTTTGCCAGAATATGTGTAAGTAGATACTGATGAAAAGTGGTTTAACAATCCTTAATATAAAATTAAAGTGCATAAAGAAACTAAATTATATCTATCATTGATGTTAGAAGATGAAAAGATAACATAATAACCTTATGTAGCTTGCAATCTAATGGTCATTGCTAATAAGGCAAGACTAAGTAGAATTTGGGAGAGACCACCAAATTAAGACATAGTTATTGATATGAATCCTAAAGGAGACATGCCAGCCCAAAGAGAAATTACTTAATATTTGATACTCAAAAACTTTGAAGGTAAGACCTTTGGTAATTACATGGTTGTACCAAATATGATTGTAAACGAAATGAGAAAAGAAGAGAAAAGAAATTTCATCTTAAGAATTTTTAGTTCTGATAAAATTGATGTGGCCGAAATGCCTGAAACATTAGAAATTCAATAAGAAGGCAGTTGGAATGAGACATCGGCAGGTGGTAAAAGGAAATATGATAATGGCAAGGAAAATCCTAATTGGTGTAAGAATCCTTAATATTTCTTGAATTTATCTGTTAGCACCCATTTAAAGATCATCTTGAGAAGATAGGGACAAGTAAAAAGGGCTAAGGGTACTAAAATTGGAATGACCATTTGTAGATTTGATAAAGCACCTACTAATTCATTAAATATCATCAAACAATAAAAAGGAGGAGGAACAAGTAATTTTATGATATAAATTCTTTTTAGATTTAGTAAGACTATTAAAGCAGACTTAATAACAGCTGGAAGCTCCTAAAATGATTGGAATTCAGAGAAAACTCTTAATAGGATCTAATGAGAAGTTTAAATAGTCTACATACTTTAATGAAGATGTGGCAGCCTTGTATTTCCATTTCAATCCAACCGAAGGCCCTTTCATTATAATACCATCTTTAGATTAAGAGGATCGTTCTGCCAATTATAAATTAACTAGTAATTTTATTTTTAAGCATTTTTAGTTTACTCTAATTAGGAAGTGGAATTAACTAAGTTAGATGAAACCAAGAATTAAGTTCATATAGGCAAATGGGAGTAGGATATTTCAGATGGAGGATGTCATCTTTATGAGGATCCTTATGAAAAAGACACTAGTAAAAGAACATGGACAATGAATCCTAAATATTCTTTGTAGTTTTTTGAGCCCATTCATATTACTATAACGCTTTGCATTGCGGAAAAGAATTGGAAGTCAAAAACAAAGAATACTGTGGGAGGTATGATTGGAGTCTACTTGATTGAAAAGTCAGAGAACAAAATTACAACATAATAGATTGTAAGGGTTCCTAATTTCTTACCAATTAATGAGATTTAAGAAGAATTTGATCTCTAACCAACCAAGAACGGTTATTATATCATGCCAACAACTTATCAATCTAAAATACATGGATAATTTATTTTAGCAGTTTAAGGAGACAAAGAATTTACATTATAAGCATTAAAGTGAAATATATCAATAAATTTTATCATAGATTAATTGTTTAATTAATTAATTTAAAACCAGAATTAATAATATTATTATTCATGATTTGTTCTCACAATTTCTTTGATATCTCCCTCGCTTTCCAATAAATCAGAAATTGGATTGTGATTATTAAAACTAAACCATTGTCTAATATCACCAAACACTATTAAATTAAGAATATAATAATACATATAATAATTTATTGCTAGACTCTGCAAATATTGATAATGCTCTTGGAATTGCTCCAGCTTAATTCTATAAATGTGTTAAAAATGCAAGCTCTCCAGTTGATTATCTCTAGTAATTCATTTTTATTTATGGCCACTTCGATAAAAACACTAAAAATAATCATGCATCTAATACATAAAATCATGTTAATATATATGCTTTGCTTGAAGATAATTGAGGGGACAATCTAAAATAAAAATAGTGCACTGATTATCCCTAAAAAACTCAATTTTCTTATGTAATCACTCTGCTTTTAATTGTAATATCCAAATTGAAGTATAACGACAATGTATTCAATGTATAAAATGACATTTTCTCCATAGAGTAAGAAACTGGTTCCTTCATGCATATTATAAGCAACATTAAAAACTAACATAAGAGTCTATTAAGTTTTTTTAATACTTCTGTATAGATAGATGAAAATGATATGCCTTAGAAGCTTTTGCTTTTATATATCTTATAAATTTATGGCAACTGATTGAATATTGCACCAAGTACAATACCATAACTTATTAAATTATATATAAAAGTCATAAATAATAAATAATGAGTAACGAAGCAATTGCAGGATTTATAGTTACAAAAACTATATAACAAAATCCTTTACGACATTATGATGCTAATTTCAATGATTATCGTGATAAAAACATGATTATGTATATTTAGAAAAAATATGCAGATCTAAAAAGTAAAGTTTAAATTTCCTGTAGAGCGAACCGGAATTAAAACACTACCAAAGCAAACTTTGGCTAATACTTAATTACAAGTGAAATTAAAGGCTTAAGAAGGTAATAAGGAATATTAAGGAAAATATGAATTATAACCTGAAGTGGCAGAAATAATGTAAAGAGTTCTTGATAAAGAATAATTAGAAAACATGCTAAATTTTTAGGTGATTCCCAAAAGATCTAAGAATTGGAAGAAAAAACCTGTATCTGTTTAACAAAAATTGGCCGTGATGATGAATGATAATATAGAGTAAGCTTAGCTAGACGATCTCTATTAGAATTACAGACGATAAAATCTGAAACAGAATGTATATCTAAATGATTGATTTAGCTCAAAGAAGTAAAGTAATCTTTAAAAAATCCCAAGACTACCAGTTTGAGCATTGGAAAACACAAAGGATATTAGAATATGGAGCTCGAAGACTAAGAGTAGGTTAACTTTTTTATGAAAAAACTTTGTGAGGATCAAAAAATCAATGCTTGTACAGTTTTAGACATCTAAAATAGTAAATTAGAAATATAATTTTAGAGGACTTGACGTTAAAGGAAGATTAATGTGATGAAATGGAGAGATGGAGAAACATTGTCTAGAAACGAATTACATAGGAATAGTTATAGGAAATAATGCGAGAAGAAGAATTGAATTAAAATAAAGAATTAGTCAAGATTTTTAAAGAAACAAGGATTGATCAATTTGATCCTGAATTTTTTAAGAGTAAAGTCAAAATGACAACCATGAAAAGAGTTACTCAAGCATAAGATTCATAATATCATAAGTTTTTTGTGTCTACTGAAAATTCAGGGAATTGTTTTAAATAAGAGGATTTTCGAAGGAAAAATTAACCGTATTAATCTCCCAGGAGTCAATTTATGGAAAACTCAAGTAAGGTTTCAAAGACTACAAGACCATAGACTAGTGTGAGTAGAACACTAAAAACTTAAACAAGTATAAAAACAGAAATAGAATTTAATAAATTTTTAAAGTAATGTAATGTGGTTGACAATAATTTCAAAAATGAGAAGAAACTGTTGAAGGAAAAGTTTAATTCTCTTGATGATATAATGGATAAAGCAAGTCAATATTTATCGATGGACAAACCTTAATTCGAGAGAGAACCTAATTAAGAGTTTGAGAAGTTTAAAAAGCAAAGATTATTTAAGAAGAAATTTGTTACTTACTTAATTGACAAAGTAGAGAAACAATCTGATTTGTTGAGTGAAAAAATAAAATAAACTTAATCTAAATAATTTATAGAGAGAATTTTGTCAGAAGAATAATGATGTTTGTAAATATAAACAATTTTTTATTAATATTCAAATTAATCAGAAATTAAGCTTGATATATTTCTATAATAGATTGATATCTTCTTTAAGCAAATTTTTAAGACAGAATTTTAAATAATCTGGATCATTCTTTACTAAATTTTAGAAAAAGTCTTTGAGGGCTTCCTAAGATTTATATTTCTAAGAGAAATACCACTAAATTGATATTTAAACAAGGATCTTTAAGATAAGTTAAATCTTCTTCAGTAGTTTCATCGCATTCTTCTCCAACTTCTTAATTGAAATCTAAGAATTCACTCATATACAATGTTGAGCCAGTTTCAAGATCTGCTAATCCTTTGTCCTTCTTTTCCTTTGGATCCAATGACTTAATATTGAGAAATAAATACAGCAAATCTTTCTGCTATATCCTATTCTTCATCATCTTTGATCTTTTCAATTTCAACATCAACTTGATCTTAAAATTAATCCTTTTTGATCACTTCCTCGTCATCATCTTCAACTTCTAATCTTTCATCTTCCTATTTGATATCATTATTGTTTTGAGTATGAGGGGTGATTTCATTATCTAAACATCTAATCAATAAGGACAATATCTTGAAGGGAGCATAGACATCTAATTAATAAATGCATTTGTTATACCACTATTTATATTTTGATGACTGGGATTGTAGCCTATAACTAATAGATTCTCTAAGGTCTTATCCTTTAATAAAAAGAGTTTCATTAGAGCAGTGAAGGTGGCATTTTTAGTGCCTTTTCCTCTGAACAAAGGTTATTGCAATAGCCATTTATCAATTAAGACCTTAAGAGCCATTCTATTATCAATGCTCCAAGAGGTCAAGAAATTGATTGATTCTTTTGGTTTTTCGATGATCATTCTGGCATACACTAAAACCAAGGATTGGACAGTAGATGGCATTCTAGATCTGTATATCTTGAAGACAACAGATTTTAATAAGTTAATGTCTGGATTTCCATCTAATAAGTTGTTAATTGTAATCATCACCAAATTTCCAGCAAATAATGATGCTGATTCATTAGCAGAGTTCTGAGGCACTTCCAATAATTTTAGATTGACTTTCATAACATCTTAGACAAGATTCCTTAGATTAATTTATACACTTACATTTTCAGAATTTGTCCAGTCTCAATAATGATGAAGTTTTTTAGACATTAACTAGTGTGTACTTATAATTGTGGATCTTCATTAATCAGAATCAGATTAACCATAGATGGCAATAAATTAATGAATGCTTCTTAAGCCTTGTTGTCAGAACAGTATTTGATAAAAATGGAAGTCAGATGCATAATTGCACTCATTAATCCAATGTCTGTTGGTTTCATCTTACTTTTATCCTAAATTTTATTCATATCTTCATAAAACACTTAGAAGCAATCCATGATAAATGGACAGAATACCTTATGATGGTAGTAATATTTACATCAAAAATATGTGGATAAGCTTCCTTGCATTAACAAATCCTCATTATCAATTCATTAAATTGTTTAATAACGATGGATTCAGTATGAAAGATACTAAAGAATGATAATAAAATTTTGGATCCATTTTTAGCTAAGGTGGTAGCCAGAATGCTTGAAAATCTAACTAAATTAATCGTTGATTCTAAGACATAGATAATTTAATCTTGACTAGCCTCTTGTAACACTTACAATATTAAATCCATTATTTCTGCTTTATACTGAAAAGGAATGTTGTATTTATTAATTTTTGTGGCATAACTAGTATTTGTGAAATGCTTACTTTCCTAATGCTTTGACTGACACTATTTTTAAGGTGATTGGATATTCAGATTTTAAATAATTGAGTACTGATTCGAAGAAGGGCACTAGCAATTCTTTAAATTAATGACTAATCAACTCAGAGTACTTTGTTGTGCTCCAAATGGCTCGAGCTTATAAACTACTTGAATCTAGAATCAAATAAATAGGGCTTGATACTTTATCTCTCCAATTCAATTAGTATGTTCTGCATACATTTCTTAATATCGAAAGTGCTTTCATGTTTCTACTGGAAAACAATAATATCTTCTGAGAAACTACCTAACAATAGATATCCAGTCTCCTTTCGTTTTTAAATAAAGGATTTTAAGTAGAATGCATTAGTCACATAGATGGCAGAGGTCTTCATGAATTACATTACGCTATCCTAATCAAATTCTTTGGATTGTTGTCCTTTCAATTCTTGGAAATTCAATTTTGATATGATCTATTGAGCCAATTCGATGAACTCTTTTTCATCACGATTCAATATCAATTTCTCACCTACCATTAATATCTACTGAACAAAGGTGTCTCCATATTTTTCAATGATATCATTGATCAATCTCAAGGCAAGGGTTCTAACACTTTTCTACAGCAATTCTTCTTCGTCGTTGAGAATGAAGTAACTGGGATCTTTCACCCATTATCTTTCCTAATCTTTGGTAGCAATCAGGAATGTTGCCAATGTGTTCAATAATGGGAAGGTGCCAAACTTAATTAGGTTATACAAAGCAGGCTTAGTAACTAAGATAGTAATCAATTCAATTGAATAGGCACAGAGACCCTCAATGTGATTATCATAATCATCATCTTCATTTAAATACTTGTATTCGATATCTAAATTCTATATATTTTAAATACCATTTTGCAGATTGATAATTCTTTAATTAGTCTGAGTCAGTTCTTTGGATTCCTCTGAAAACAAACTGTCGATGTGTTCAATATCGATTTGGTATACAATGTGGCCAACATATAACTAGGTAATGGAATTGAAGAATTTCCAGACAGGAATCAATGATAATGACAATGATTTTCTACTGTAAACTCCAAAGTCTCTAAAGACAACAATCAATATCTTTAACACTAACTTCTTGATGAAAATATGTGATTTGGGAGATGTTTATAATGCAGATAAAAATAACGACTAAATAATGCAAATAAGATCTTACCATCCATATTTAAAAGGTCGAATCCAGACATTTGTTGACAAATGAATTGTCAGTTCCATCAGCAAAGGAGATTGATCTGAATACCAAGTAAACCAATAACAATATTTTCTCTCTTAGCTTCTCATTCAATTCTGGCTAAGCGAATATACTGAAGCCTTTCTCAAGGACTGAGGGGACAATCTCTTTACATAAGGTTTGTTATTCACCATTGGTTTCGCTTAGTTTTCCAAATAATTGCAAAAATAATTCTAAGCTTGATTCTATGGCATTAAAGTCATCCATCCAATTTAACAATTCAACCAATGGATTTGGCCAAATATGACTTGGGTCAAGACATATTATTTACACTATTATGGATGACTAAGATGTATTTTAATTAAATTACAATTAACTCAATTATTGGCATATTTGAAACATTCATTACAAGACCGTTCAATAAGAGTTCGCGTATCACTTTTCGTGATGGCTATATTGATTCCCATTATTCAATCAATACACCCTTCAATAGTATCCCAATCTTCAATCTTATTTCCACTGGATATTCAGGAGACACCATCATTTTAGTACTCTCAACCATAAAATTGGGATAAGGCGTGTGGAGGATTTCATAAGCATTTTGTAAATTTTCTAATGCTTTTACATACACTTAAAGAGTTATTTCTGGCGTAGCTTCAGCCATTTTAAATTTTATATAATATATAATATTTATTTCTTGATTTAACAATCACTAATATACGCTTTCTTGTTTCTCGCCCCTTCGATGCAACTCTTTCACCGGCCTTATGAAATGTCAGCTTTTCTAATAATAATTTATAATGACTGTCTATTTCTTAAATATTTGTGCTTTTAATAATATTCTCAATAATATCATAATAATGCAAGTGAATAGTACATTTGGGATAATGTAGGAATCCACTTGGGATTCTGTATGTTTTGCACTCAAATGGCAGATAGGATACTTTATCTACATGTTTGCAGCCACAAAGCTCTTGCCAGGAAAAGAATTCAAAGGGTTTCCAGATCCAAAAGGGAAAGTGTTGACGTATAAAATCAATGGATTAAGTACATTGATACTAACACTCACACTCATAATCTTGGGTAAAGTGTTTTTTGGCTTCACATTGATACCATTGATAGAACACTTTTGGTCTTTTTTTATAGCCTCAAATATTTTGGCTTTTCTTTTTTCATTCATTTTATTGATAAAAGGAAAATTGAGTCCACACTACAAACCCCATATTCAATCATGGACACCTCAACTATTGAATGATTGGTGGTTTGGATCAGAATAGAATCCAAGGATTTTAAATGTAGACCTCAAAATGTATTTTTACGAACCATCATTGATCGGATTACAAATATTCTTATTATCATTTGCTGAATACTAATACAATACTTACTCCATATTGTCAATAAACATGATACTATTTCAAGTTTTTTGGTTTATGTGGCTTATCACTCACTATATAAGAGAGGATTTTATGTTGTCCACTTGGGATATTATCGCTGAAAATTTTGGATTTATGTTAGTTTGGGGAGACATCGTTTACTTGCCCTACCTATATTGTATTGGTGGTTGGTACCTAGGTGACTTTGTTCAGAATAGTTCTACTGCCTATCTGATCTTCATTACGTTGCTGCACTTTGCTTCGTTATATATGTACAGAGATGCGAATTGGCAGAAGGATAGATATCGAAGACAAGGGGATAAAGCAATAATATGGAATAAAAAGCCTTAGACTTTGTAGAATAAGTTATTAATTAGTGGTTGGTGGGGTATAGGGAGACATCTCAATTACACAGGCGAAATTTTAGTTTATCTTTCTATTGCCATGTGTGGGGAATTCAAAGCTTTTAATAATTATATCTTGCCTTTGAGTTTGTTTTGTCTATTGACACACAGGGCAACAAGAGATGACAAGCGTTGTAGAGAAAAATATGGTAAGTTGTGGTAAGAATATTGCGAGATTGCCAAATTCAAGATTATTCCATTCATATTTTGAAATTATCATTATTAATTATCATTAAATATTTCATATTTGTTATCAATTTTATAAAATAAATTTTTTATTTTTCCAATTGTAGTATCATTTTTATTTTTTTTTAAACAATTTTTATAAACCTGATTTTTAAGACTTACTATAGAAGGTTTCTACCAAATTTCAGACAATTATTTCGTCATATCGCTATTGCTTAGTAATCTCAAGGCTCTTATAATCAATTATGGCTCTGAAACCTGATCTCTGCTATGAATGATAGGTATATTCTCTCCATCTTAAATCTTTATCTTCTTAATAAGCAACTTACTCTCTACTTAGTCAGTTATTTCCACTTGATTCAATTGCATCTATGTAATGATATACTCTTATAATCTCTAATTCTTATTAATCTAAAGACTGAACTTTTGCGTTTTATTTTTTATTCCCAAGAATAAGATTAATTCTGGTAAATACACTTCATTGTCAATTAAAGTAATTAATCCAGATAATATAAACACTTTCATTTCCTCCTTATCTAATTTTTAATTTTATGATGTTTACAATGACTTCTTAGAACGATTACTAAATTATTTAGTAAATAAACAAGGCTTACACTTTTAAATTGAACTGATGTATAATTATAAGTTATCTATAATTCTTATGATGTTTTCCAAGATAGGCTCGTCATTAATTTAAGTCTTAGTAGTTCTTAATTTAGGAAGCAATACTAATTTCTCCCTCAATTATTCCTTCACTTTTTCTATTTTCAAATAATCACTCATTACTTGAATTAACTGATTTTAGATGCTATCCTTCTTGCCGTTAACAACAATAAGTATTTTTTCTATTAGAACCACATCTCTCCCATATTTAGGATCACAGGGGAATTATTATATAAAATTTTCAAAGTTGTCTAATTCTTTAGTAGCAGTATCAGGCAAATCCAAAAGAGTTTGCAATTAAACTTATTCTTGCTTGAATTTCAATTGTTGTTCAGCTTGGAGTGAGGGAATCAATCGTTACTTCGAAGGTAATATTTGGACAGAATTTTAATTGATTATTTAGCCTTCAACTATTTTCTCCTTATGTTTTTTAAACCATAAACATGTCAAAATTTCTGGAATCGCTATTTCTTTTTCTAAAGATTCAATCAATATTATTTTTACAACTAATTTAAGCAACCTATAATATTTTTTTTAGCTTTTAATAGGTTTGTTCTCCTCTTCATTTTCGCTCAAATTATCTGATTAAATTTGGCTTTTCTTTTCTTGTTGGTTTTTGAATGGTTTCTATTTATCATTTTCATATTCATCATAGATATGAAGAATTGTCTCTAATTTTTCAATAAATTACTTGACAATCTTAAAATGAGCATCTGTTTCTTAAACCCTTGACAATCTTTTAATTTAATTTTTTAATTAAGCATATTTGACCAATTAAATGATTTTTGGTTTAAGAGATTCTTTCTATTGATCAACTAGATCTAACATTTTAATTAACAGATGATATTCAGTAATTTTCAGTTTTTGTTTCCCTATATTAAATTCCTAACAAGTTTTTACTTCTTCTGTATTTTCTTCTTTAATATTCTTTGCCTCCGATTAATTCTGCTAAGCCTCACAAAATAAGCCATAATAAAATGCACACCTGTTCAACATTTGCTAATTAGGATTAAAGGTTAAGTTCATTCCATTTCCTCTATTCTTTAATTCAGCACACAGTATGATTTCAGGAATTGCAATCTTCTCTTAAATCAACCAATGTATGATCATCTTAATCTTCTCTTTATTTAAAGAACTTATAACTAAAGGTTAATCAACCTGAGTAACTTGGGTAATACCATGAAATTCTTATTGAGTTTTATGGCCTGATAATTATTAAGCAGTCTCAGGGCATTCTAATTTAATAGATTTATTTTGAGTGTTCAAATAATTAGATTATAATTATTATAGTGTTTCAAACAGTTTATATTTGATTTAATTTTCAGGTAGTTCAGAATGTTGAAAATCTAATTTCGATGGAAATTAAAACTATTTATCTTAAAATATGGACTAAAGTTCTTAATCAACCTGTGGTTTTATTCTCTATTCTTGCAGTAACTCTAACTATCTTAAAAATATCTCTTAGGCTTAATTCAAATGAGATTTGAATATTTCCTCAATTAACTGTTAATAGTAGTCTGAAAAATACTCAATATCATTCTAATTATGATTTATCAGATCCTCAATTTACAATTATTCAGCTATTTCTTTCAAAGCTGGGTTTACTGCCATTTGTTCCACTAAGATATAGTTTGGTTGAAAGAGAAAGGAGAAAGGTTCATCATTATTGAACTTTAATGTAATATAATGGAGAGTGTTAGGACAAGTTATAAGGTTTAGGTTGGTATATTTGAGTAGAATACACCCCACTTCTCTATAAACAATATCAAATATTGATGGTTCTTCATCTTTTTAAAAAATCTCCGCATCATCAAGAAAAATTTCATCTTAATATCTGTCCCCTTACCAATTTTATTAATACATTATATAATTTATGATTATCAACTAATAATTTGCATCCAAATGAACAAATAAATAACAGGAAATCTAAATCATTTTAATTATCTTTCTATTGAAATGAATTAGAATTTACTTGTATTTCAAACATTCTACTATAAATAGATTGGAATCCATATTATACATCAAGTCATTTATAATTCATGATAATATATATAGGTATTTATAATTCATTTTCCATTCCTACTTGACCATTATGTTGATGTCTAGTTTCTTTAATTGTAAGTCTCCTTTGGTGTGTTCGAAGTGAATTAATTCGAATACCTTAGGCCGAGACTCTCTTGACTATTGAAGAAACCTTTATGAGATCTCAATTTAGGTCCAAAAGAGTTTTGCCCATCCTACAATTGAAAGGAACATAGATCATTTTAATAATAATTATCTTATTAAATCTGTTGATTGCCTTAAGATGCTAAACCTTAATTTAATTATTTTGAAGATTAAATGGAACCCATGGGATAACTTAAATATTGTTAGTCATTTTATGACATTAACTAAATCTGATATTGTTGTGAAAACTAATATTGTTATTATTATTAGGCTTCTATTTTTTATTAAGCTTCTTGCTCTAGCTTCTTATTACTCTCAATCTTCTTAGCCATCATCTTTTTTTATCTCTTCACTTTTTTGGAGATAGGCAAATCTTCATCTTTTTGATAAGCAGGAGCCATTTCAAGAATTTATTCAACAATAAAGTTGTAATTGATTTCTTACTAATCTAATTGTTACTCAAACTTAGTCAACTCAATGTATTTTTGGTTCACTACAAACAAGGTCAAGTTGTGAGATACATTTATAAATGCTGGCTCTATTCTTCTGAAAAGTTCGCAAAATTTGTCCTCTTTGATAAACTCACCTATTTTGTCGAAGTTTTAAATGTTTCTCAACAATTTGATTGTGTAGAAGGCTGATAAAGTTAAAAACAACAACTCCCTTTTATATAATGCAATATCAGGAATGAACTCTGCCTATATTTTGAGAAAATCTTTAAAATAATGAAAAGCGCAAATCCTAACTCGATTTAATAAGGTTACTTAATATCTTGTGAATAATTGGACTGTAACTTTTTGCCGTAGTCAAATTGCAGATTCAATAAATGCCAATACACCAATTCTAATTCATTGAACTCCATCATCTTGCATAATCCAAAGTGTATTTTGTAGCGATAACTTTACTCATCCTTTGAGATGACTTTGAGCAGATGGTTCGAAATAAATGAAAATTCTAATATGTTTGAATGCATTTTCATATACATTTATATAAACCAGTATTGGCTAGTTCACCATAATCAAGTTATTTGATCTTTATGCCTTGCACTTCTTTTAGTGATTACAAATACCAATATTCGTTGCTTCTTAACTTTCTTCCACTTTTTAAGTTTATTTTGAAGGTTTCATTTAATTCAGAAATTAAAACTTGTTAATCGGGATATAAATAAACACAATATTCTTTAATATTTAAAATCAATTTAGCTTCGTAGCTGTCTAGATCCTTGGTTTTAAAATATTCTATCAACATATTATTTTAATTATAATAAATGACTGCATTCACATTCCATTCTGCTTTTCAATTTATTTTAAGATTGGTTAACATTTTGCAATTTTCGCCATTTCATATAGTAAACTTGTAATCTGATCACCAATATATTGATACTTTGTAGTTTAAATCAATGCTAAGGAATTAATCAATTATTTTTATTAAATATTAATATTATAGATGAACCTTGATTACACTAAGATTTAAGACAATGTCAATAAATATCGATATGGAGTGAAGATAGGTAACTATAATGAGGAAACCTTTGGGATGGATGTGAAATAAGTACATTTCTATATTAAACAAATATTAGAATGCACATAAAATACCCAATAGTACAATGAAAGATACTTTCGGACTATAAAACACATTGCTTAATATGCCAAGACAATAAGAAACAGAAGCAGAGAAAGAATATTATGAATAAACAACTTTCAGTCATGGTGGGTTACAGAATCATTTATTGCTTGGACATGGTTAATAATCTTACGTAAACAACTGAATTAAATAAATAGTTTGAAACAAGATAATTAACCTCGACTTATGATCTATCACATAATTAGCAAGTCAAACCTTAAGTGTAAATATATTCAAAATACGAACCCGACAAAACTCAATTTTAATAACAATAAAAAAAAGTAGAAGTGACAGATAAAGTGCAACATGTAGTTCCAGATTTGCAATAAGCTAATCAAGAAAGATTGGTCAAAAAGAAAGAGTTCACAAACACCTTTAACGATAATTATAAAAAAATTCCTTTAAGAAAATGAATTATATTAAAAGAATTTATCATTTACATATAAATTTATATTCATTTGTTATAAATTAGGTTAGACCTTTTAGCTTAGGATACTTATTGCAATACAATTCTGAGTAGAAAGTGATAAGAATATTATTATAGATATGGGTAAATTTCAGAACAATCAATTAAATTATTAGAAGTTATACTTCTATTAAACTTAAAATAATGATATTAGTATTAGAATGCAAACAGAGTAGATTTATAATATTGTACTTTATGCTAAAATATTATTCTCATTCTTCTTTGTTTGGCTTTACTCTCTTTGCATTCTTTCTCTTTCTTCTTCCTTCTCTGCCTTAACCAAATGGTGAGGTGACAGCAAAATCAACCAATTTTTCTGATTCTACTCTTACCAAAAAGGATGGAGAATTGACTAATCTTTTTCCTACTCTAATAATTAATAAATTGTATTAAGTACCTAAAGTGTCGCTATCTAATCAAAGTTCTGGCATGATGAATTGATGATGCTTGATTGCTTTTGAACACAAAGGTTTAAAGTCTTCTTTCCATCATTTTTTAAGTTGTCAAACCAAGGACATAATCCAACTTTCTTTCTTATTCAGACAACAAACCAAATCTAACCATTCTTCTGATTAATGCTTCTCCTTCAAATAATCTTCTTGGATCCTTTGGGTCAAGAGTCAACAATTCTCTTGCAGCCTTTCTAATTCTAGCCAAAGTAAGTTAGACTCTCCAGACCTCTCTTTTGTTCTTTAATCCATACTTACCAATAATTTACAATCTAAAAATGGATGATTATTAAAATTACTCATTGTCAAGACGTTCCTTTTCGAAAGGCTTTCTTGGTGTAGCTGAAGTCTTTGATCTATTTCTGTAATTCTTGCCCATAATAAAAAGATTTAAATATATTTAAATTTATTCACAATTAAATAAATCCCTCTATTCATAATTGTTATATTACTTGAATACTCAAATATTTGATTTCGTGAATTATTGCAAAAATACAATGATATTAATAAATGTATATAATAATTGCATTAGGAATCATACTCTCATTGTGTTTCATCATTCAATTAACGAAGCTGAATCCTGGCAAAAAGTTCTTTCTAATAGATATATTTTTGGTAGTATTGGTTGGAATGATAATTTATGATGAGTCAATTTACAAATTTGATGATTTCGCAGAGTAATTGCAAATTGCATTCCAAAAACAATATCCTATTGAATATAAATTGGATGAATTGATACAGAAAAACAACTTACAAAATCACTCATTTCATTTATATTATGGGATGCCTTCAGAGGGAATTTCAACCTTCTTCAAATTTATGATCAATAAATCATTAAAAGAAAAGAAGTAAGCCATCTATATAGACATTCAATCCGAAGTGCAAACATAAGAGTAGGCCTTGTAACTTTTTAAAGCTCCAAATTTGAATGAATTGATTCTATTCACAAAAATAAAACCAACGTTAATTGCCATTGATAATCTAGATTTATCCTTAACTAAAAAATAATGCTACATCTGTCAAATCTTAAGCAGTCTGCATTAATTTAATTCAACTACTATTATTGCAAGTGCCAAGAATCTAAAGAAACTTAATTTAATGTTAGATGATTACAACATTAATGTAATGGAAATCAAGTAATATCAGCATGGAAAGTAAAACAATTTCAGATTTGATTGGTATGAACAATCATTAAAAAGCAATAAAAGATATGAAGGTAACAGATTGATTGTATGATTTACAGATTTTGTGCTACAAAAATAACGGGAGTTTGTTTCAGAACTTAATGAAAATGAATTGCAATTGATGAAGACTATCAGAAATTAGATGTGCAAAGTTAAATGCGAGAATTAAGAAGTCAGATTGGATGATGTGTATATATGAGTATAAATTAATAGAACTTATCAATTCGGAGATTTAAAGAATTTGGTAGATAAAAATATTGTAATAGCTACTTTTGGATAGTTGAAATTTTATAATAGCTTTATATTTGATTCATTATCAAATTTATGATAAACCATCATCAATATATAACAAGAAAAACAAAAATCATAAATTCAATTATGATGGTTGTCCATAAACAACAATCATTAGTGTATGATAACAGACTCTTAAGATTAGAATCAGTAACTTTGATTTCATGAGTGGCTTCTTCAACCTAAAGTTAAAATCACTTTTACATTCTCATTCAATCTTCTTAAAATAAATTAATCCTCCTTTAAAGCATTATTAATATTTTTGGCATTAACTTACATTCTCCCTGTTGTATCAATCATTTAGTCTATGGTATTGTTTTGCTTTTCAACTAGCTATTATTACATCTAAACCATTTCAACGTTAGATTTAGAACTAAAATCAATGTTTGCTTATGGAGTATCCTATAATTAAGATTAAATATATATGATTTATTACTAATTTGAAAACTTATTTGATATCTAATGCTTTTCTAAACTTTTCTGACTTATTTTAGAATTCATCTAATAAATCCTTTGATTTCTAGATATCAGTTTGAGAACTAGTTCATTTAAATAGAATACAGATTCGATGATTTATTTAATAAGATCCTTGCTTAATTAATCGAATTATTGATTGCTTCAATTTATGTTGCCAGTTGCCTATCTACCTAAGAAAATGTAATTTCAAAATACCATTTGTACAGATTAATTAGTTTATAATTTTAAGTTTCTCTAATTAACAGCCTCAGAAATAGTCGCATCCATTTTTCTAATCTGTTCAATTAAATCTTAGACTTTTGAGCCTCCATCTAAAGAAGTATAATAATTCATAAATATAAAATATTTATTATAAATAGTAATGTAATAACAGAAAAAAAATATTTTTTGTATCAAATAATAATTTACATAGTTATGTTTTATTAAGAAATATTCTAGAATATATGACTTTGTATTCAATCTGGAGATAGATATCAGAAGATTATATAAAGAATTATTTAGATTTGATAAATTATATAAAATAGATGGGAGATTTGATTGATCCTATTAATGATCTGTATAAATTAAGATCAGAATTCTTTAATAAATCTAAATTAATATCTAGATTTTATTGGAAATTTTAAGATAGTCAGGTCTTAATATTATGAACTATATATATGAAAATAAGATTACTTAGTTTAAAATCTTATTTTATACTAAGGACACTGAATTATTTACTCCGATGATTGCCATCTAAATTTAAAATCGGGTATTTCTATTATTTACTATTAGATTTAGATATCAAAGTGAATAATATAATTATAGATTGATGTTATAATGATAAAAATAAATTAATTTTATAAAAATGATGAATTTAAAACCTCCTAAAAGTTAAACTGATAGTGCATCAGATAATGGTGGTGCTAACAAAATCAGTGACAAACAAAAGATATCTACTCTCAGGAAAGCAGTATTGGATTTAAGGGAAGAGAAATCTCAATTAATGAAGCAGATAGCAGAATTAACACTCAAAAATAATCAACTAATTAAGGAAAGAGAAGATATAGTATGATTAAAATTAATAATTATAGGAAGAGAAGCATAATACTATGATGATGGATTTATAACGTTAATCAACAATGGTAATCAATAAACTATTTCAATTTAGAATTCCACTAGTTTAACGCAGTCTTTTCGTCAAACAGAACTTATTCATACTAGTGGGGATTAATCTAAATAGATAACTAAATTGAAACAGTAAATATTTTACATATTGCAAGAGAATTAGAGTCAACCATTGCTAATTATGAAGCTCGATTTTCTATTTTGTAAACTGCCTATAAGGATATAGAACGTGATTTAAAGAACAAAGAGATATAAAATTAGAAATTGACGAAGGATGCTGAAGAAAAGACAGCATTAAATAATTAACTCAAAAAGAATATAGAAGATATTGAGAGAGATTTATTTAACAAAATTAAGGATTTAAAAGCTGAGAAGATGGAAATTCAATTGAAATTAAAGACTTTAGATAAGGATATCCAATTGAAGGATGAAGAATTAAGAGTGATACATAAAGGATTGGATGATTCTAGATTCACAGTGGCTCAATTATAAGGAGAACTTGAAGAAACAAGGGGCAAGTTTATTTAGTATAAACTCATTTTGCAGAATTAATTTTTGGATTTTGATTGTCTATTTATCTTAAGACAAAATCTGTTTAATGATTACATATTCGAATTAGAAACAGCAGCTTAGAAATTCTAATATAAGGCGACTGACATTACAGACTTGAAGATTAAGGATGAATCCTCATTTATTTTGACTGTTAAATCAAGAAGCAAAGATGAAGTCTTCAAAATTATGCCCAATCAGGATTTAAAGAAGATTTGCAAATCAATTAAGTATCAATTAATTAATATCTATTATAGAAACTTTCTATTAAAAGTTTAGCAATATTAAATCAGTTAGTAGCAAACTCAAGTATAGAGTCCAAGAAACAATGGCCTCTTGGGTGGACTCATGTCAATTTTTGGAGGAAGTACATCATCGAAAAGTGGAAGCAATACAAATAGTGAAGCAAAACAAAAATGATATTTTTATAATCTAACATATTATATGAGTTAAGAAGAAGAAAATAATGATATTGATGTTCAAGCTTTGTTAGCTAGCATTAATGCCAATTTCGACAATGAGCAAATTACTTAATGAAGCAGAAACCTAAGCAAAGCATAAGAAGTGCATTAGGATATTGAAAAATTGTAATAAGGTCCTAGCGAATCCATTGTAATTGTTAGA
The DNA here is from genome assembly GCA_905182995.1 of Paramecium octaurelia. NCBI lineage: Eukaryota > Ciliophora > Oligohymenophorea > Peniculida > Parameciidae > Paramecium > Paramecium octaurelia. The sequence goes on from CAJJDP010000004.1 coordinate 621,140, forward strand.
GATCATCCAATTTAAAATAGATAGGAATTAGTTGATCCAGTAATGGAATTATTGAATAGAGTTGAAATTCAAAATAAATTATTGACCGATCCTGAAATTAATTAGCATCAATTAGGTAATATTCTATATTGATTAAAAGAGACTGGTCCATTACAATCCATCATTTAGTAAATAAAGGAGAAATCTGATAAACAGCAAGAAACTATCATTAACAAACAAAGAAGCATATTTTGTCAAATTATCGATATAAGAAATTTGTCAAATTAATTAGTTAATGTTTAAATTAACAATCATGGATTAATGAGAATGAAATTGAATGACTTTAAAAACAAACAAAAAGCAATAGATTAGTTAGATGTTTAAGTTTATAAGACTAAAGGATATGTCTTATCTATTATTGAAAGATTGGAAATTGTGCAACAGAATTTAGATTACAAGATAGATGCGTATACTAAATAGAAGGTGCAGTAACTAGCAATAAAATGATGATTAAATAACTTATATTCACATTTTTTATATTGGAGAAATATTTAACATTTTATAATTATTGTTTTTTTATTATAAGTATTTCTCCTATATTTATTTAAAAATATGAATATTATTTCTAACAAAACCTACACGGATGTGAAAGTTGAAGAATATGAGCAAAATGGATGGAATTTCATCTTCACAAAAGCTGGTATGTATAACACTTCTGATCTGGATATGCTTCAAGATGCATTGACTCTACAAGGTATACCAGATATTACCAATGGAAATAATTGTGCTCTAATCTATAATAAATAATTCAATTTTGGTTTCTTTGTTAATCCCAAAGATTCACTCTATCTATGCAACTATTAATAAAGATAACACAATTACTTGGACATCAAGAGTCAATTCAGAACCAACAAAATCAATTACATATCTATCATACCAGAATAGACCCAACTCAAACATTCAAATGCTTGGAAATAGAAATAAAATGAAGAGATCAAAATTTTAAATAAAATATCTGATACTTTCTATTGTTCTCCCTACAAAGGTACTCTTGTAGACGAGGATCAAATTAAATATCAATTTCAAAGATTCAAAACCATTGAAGGAGTGAAAGGAAAATCTATCTTTGAAAATCAATTGAACCAAAATGTAATCAAAACTGAATTAGACTACCTTACTCATATTTTTAAAAATAAATCTTAATAATTTTACTGTGAACATACCGAAGAGGAAATACCCTTGAACAATTTGACTTAAGTATATATGTAAAAATAAGAAAGGAAAATCCCATCAAATGGGCATCCTTCATTACCCTATATGAGGATGAATTAGGAGATAATGGATTAGTCACTTGTGAATTCAGATTCAGAGTTATGGGAGATTGCTTTTTCGGTTTGATCAGAACCTACCTAAGAGTTGACGATGTTCTAATTAGAATTCTTGATACTCGCATCTACCATCAGTTTGAGTGGGATTACATTCTGAGAGACTTTACCTATAGAGAAGCAACTTGGGGTATTCTTTTGTTTGCTAATTTTAAGACAACATACAGAAGAGTGGCTTTTGTTTCTCTCCTCAGTGGTCGACAGATTAGAATCAATCATTTCTTATCTAGAATTCTGTCCCAGTCTAGTTGCACATTAATGACAAAATCTATTTTAAGGCTGGCTGATTGTATATTATATAATATAAACATAAATTTTATTTTATATTAAAAATGTCTAAAGAAGGCAGCGCTTTATGGACACCATTCAAAACCACTAAAGAATTTATTGAAAAAGATTAAAAGATAACAAAAGGATTCATTTAAGGGGCATTGTTTGCAGTTATTGGTTACGGAGTTGGATTTGCTTTATTCAAAGGTAAAACACTGAGAGGCTTTAGTGCTGGTACTGCAGCAACTTGGCGATTTAGAGATTAGATTGAATAATGATTTAAATAATATATATATTATTAAGCTCAGCATTTGTTTAAGCATGTTCGTCTGAGCAATAGGAATGCGCAAGTCAAATGTATTCCTTTTAATTTGAAGTTTTTGGTAAAGTCCAAGGAGTCTACTTTAGAAAATACACTCAACTCAAAGCCCAAGAGTTGGATTTGGTTGGTTGGGTACAAAACACAAAACAGGGCACAGTTATTGGAATAGCATAAGGAAGAAGAACTAATGAACTCAAGGAATGGTTGAAACATACAGGAAGTCCTAAAAGCGTCATAAAGAAAACAGATTTTAAAAACGACAAAATAATAGATGAATTAGAATATGACTAATTTGATATCATTAAATGATAAATATTCAGGATATTACAAATACTATTATTAATATCCAGGCTAAAAGTGCGTTTGCATATACTTCTATTGCTTTCTAAAATATTGTTATATTCTTACGCAGGATTAGCAGTAGCCAAAATTAACACAGAAGAATGTTTTTTCGCATTCTAGTAAATCTAAATCAGTGCATGATCCTGAAATACATGTGCTGTTTTTCCATATACAAAATATTTAATCAGGCCATCTTTTACTATTACATCCAGCTTCATCACTTTATTAACTACATGTTACTTTATCATTAAACGTTTTATTAATATATGTTTTGGTGTATGTGATGGACGTGGATTACGTATAAGTTTATGTTGTATTTGTATTTGTGTTGTTAGTATTTGTGTTATTAGTATTTGAACCAGTACCTGTATCAGTACCTGTATCAGTACCTGTATCAGTACCTGTGTCAGTGCCTGTACCCGTATCAGTGCCTGTACCCGTATCAGTGCCTGTTCCAGTATCTGTTCCTGTACCAGTATCAGTTCCTGTATCTGTACCAGTATCAGTTCCTGTTCCAGTATCTGTTCCTGTACCAGTGTCTGTTCCAGTACCTGTGTCTGTACCAGTACCTGTGTCTGTACCAGTTCCTGTATCTGTACCAGTACCAGTACCTGTATCAGTACCTATTTTACAATATAAAGAATGATTTTATACCTTCATCTGTATTTCCACTTTCATCAATGATATCAGGTATTTCATATTGTTTATGTGTTACAGCTACAGAATCATAGTCAAAATCAGGATCAGTAAAATCATATTCATTTTATGTAGTGTCTGTCTTATTGCCTTCGGTGCTATTATTATCAGTAGAGTTGTTATCGGTATTTGTATTATTGGGTGTGACTACAATTGTTTAGGGGACACCTGTAATGTTAACACAAGTGTAATTCTGCCATCTGCAATCGTCTAATTAGATGCATAAGGATTGTATAAGAGCAACTCCACAACCGCAATACTGAACTCTGGCTAGTTAAATGTTATCTGATAATAGTGTAGGTATTAAGATTAATAATAAAATAATCATTGTTTTGATTTGGTAAAATAAAATTCTTTCCTGAAAGTATAAGGGTTTCTCTCTTCAAGAGAAGTGATTCAGTATGATCCTATGAGAAGTTCTAAGGAGTTCTGTGCGTAATTTGATATAGTTTAAATGAGCTGTTAACACATAAAAATAATCAAAAAAAAACAAGCCATTATTTGACAATCCTTTCAAATATTACTTAAGCTATTCATTATTTATATTAATGGACAATTCTGAGTTATACGAGATACAATATATATTTGGCTCTCAAATATTGGATAACAAAATGCAATACTGTGTCAAGTGGAAAAATTATCCCAAATCTCAAAGAACTTGGGAGCCTATTGAGAATCTAGGAGCTCACAACATATCCTCTGTTCGAAGATACCAAAGACATGCTGATTACTTTCTCTTTTATTAGTTCATTTACGAAGGTTAGGTAGAAGGATATAGAGTACATTAAAAATAAAATACACTTGAAAAAATTAAAGTCATACCAGACTCACAGGAGGAAGACGAACAAATAGAATAAGCTAATACAGATAAATTGAACACGACTATCAAGGAGACACTCAACTAGGAGAATATCAAATCAATATCCACACCCAAGGAAACTACAAAAAAGGTGACTAGATCTGGTAGAAAGTAAATCTAACATAAAGAAGAGGATGTGTCTCATTCTGATTCTAAGGATTCCGACTTTGGTAAAAGAAGCAAGAAATCTAAATCAAAGGCTAAATCTACACAATCAAGAAAGAAATCTCCAACTTCAGGAGACAAGTCTAATCAAACCTAACCAAAGAAATCATAGTTTGTTAAGCAGGAATAGGTTGAAACTGATGAAATCAATCATGTCCAACCAAAATCTTAAGAAAGACAACTAGATCAAGATTAACCAAATGAGGAAAATTTAAGTGAAAAGTCATAGTCCCATAAAGAATAATAAAAAGTACAGACAAGATTAAGAAATACAAGGAATGAAAAATCAGTTGAATAGATCAAATCTCCAGCTTATTTCAATTAAATTAGAAAACTTATTTAAACTTTAAATGAAGATGAAAGATCACTTGTTGCATCCTATATAAATGATAAAATGAAGGACAATATCTTTGAACATCTAGGTGCCTTGTGTGTATTGGATTATATGCAGAGAAGAGAAGAAGTCTTGAATGAAATTAAATAACAAGAATATATCTACCCCTTAAAGGGAGAATCCGCCGTTTAACCTAACAAATAAAGCAAAAGGGCTAAGAAATTATAGAAGACATCCATCAAAATGGAATCCTAAAGATCAACTGATATTGCTTGTCCTCCCTAATCTAAAAGGTTGATTAGATTGTCAGCATTTGAATAAAAAAAGAAGTGTATGAAAAAGAAAGATGATACTTGCTATATTGCAGATTTCTTGGCATCCATAAATTAATTCCCTTAATTCGGAGTTGTCTCAACTGAAGTTGATTCCAAAAACCTCTATGGATAGATTGGATTTCAAATTGGAGAAGAAATAACAGGACATTATTATGGTGTAAATGCTAATGAAACTGGTAAGGCCAATGTTTAGTTGTATTTTATTATGAAATTCAGAAGAGAAGGAGATAAAACATTTTTATACAATCATGTCACCAGAGCTGAATGCTAACTCTACGAAAAAGACTTGCTCTATGATTATGTCTATAAGAATTAAGAACTACTACCAGAGATGTACAATGAACTTATTGTTAGAAGTGTTTATAATTAATAGTGACAATTTTAATTTTATTTTATTTTTCATATGTTATCCTATAAATCCTTGTATGGAATTGCTAAATTCAACTAACTCAAAGACTACTATGCCGTTCTAAATATAACTAAAACTAACGACCAACCAACAATCAAAAAAGCCTACTATGCATTAGCTAAGAAATTTCACCCAGATGTTAACCAAGGCAAGGAGGATAAATTTAAAGAAGTTAATGAAGCATATGAAGTAATCAATACTCTATTCTCAGGTCTTATCTGATGAAAATACCAAAAAAGAATATGATGCTGCGAGAACGCCATAATCCTAAAATAATTATAGTTCAACCTTTTCATAGCAATAATATTAAGACTCTAGAAAATATTAATCTACTTCTTAGCAAAGATAAAGTTAGAATTATTAGTAAGTTCATTGTTTTTATCTATGATAGCCAAAATTCAAATGCTAGAAATCAATTTGACGAAGCAATAAGAAGAGCATAAGAGCACCTCCATTAATAATAGTAGTATAGATAATACGAGAGAATGAAGGCTCAGTAAGAGTATGAAGAGAGAATCAGATAGGAAGAAAGGTATGCAAGAGCAAAAGATCAATAATATAAGGAGTTTGCACAAAGATATTACAATGAAAATAAAAGAAAAACATTTTTTTCATAATAAGAAAAAGAAGCGTATGAAGCATTCGTTCGATAAAGAGAGTTTGAGGAATCTATGAAAGAAAAGATTGTATTTAAATCAAATATGCTTAGCAAGATTTTAAATAAAAAGGACAATAAGTTATGGATGGATTTTAAAATATTTCTAAGAACTTAGGTGATATAAAAGAAAATTTAGGCTCTATTTGGAATACTATCAAAGGAAAAAATAGATGAATTATTAATTATTTATATTTTGAATTAATTTCTTCATACTATATTACATTTAATTAAATTCTTTATCATACTCTGATAGATTAATAAATATTAATATATAGTAAATTTGGTTATTTATGGATTATTAAGGAATTGTATGAGGGAGGAAAAAACTTTTATGTTTTTTAGATTGGAAAAAGTTTCCAACAGAATCCTTTGTATTTACAATTATTAGAATAATCTTCACTTGATTTGGATAATATCATAAAATTACTAAGAGATTAAATATTTATTTTGATAAGGAAAAAAGAAACTGATTAAAATTAAAAGTTTACTTATTTATAAGAAATAAACTCAAGCATCTGATGAACTAACAATTAAACAATTAAATTTAAATTACAATATTATGCTTCTAAGCTAAAAGTATTATCAATTTAATATGATAGAATTTTAATTAACATAACATAATTTAAGATCAAATACATTTTATTCATCTCATTCATATTACAACCATTTTTTTCTTCTTTCCACTTCTGCCACTCCTTTAGTTAAATATAACGATTATATATCCTCTTTTGACTTTAACTTTTAATCCTCTTCAGGTTTCCAATAGATAAAGTAGTTTTAATTCTCAAGAAATTATCTTAAATTAGTAAAGCTACCTGAGCAAGCTTTAAGTAGAGAGATCATTTTCTCAAATGGGATATCATACCATAAGCTTAAATCATGGAGAGCATTCTAAAATTATTCTTACTTTAATCTTTGGGATTATTAATAGTTAGGATTAGTTGGAAATCTTTATTCCTAATAGGCAGGGGCCGAGCAATAGAGAATGTACTTTTATAAGTCAGTAAGTTAATAATAGTTTTAAGGTTATGGTTATACTTCTGGTTAAATGCGTCTTTTTTTCTTTAACAAAGGCTCTCCTAACTGTATCATTTCCTTTTTGTTTTATATTGCTTCCTTTTTCTTTTTGATTTCTTCGTTTATTTTACAAATTTATATTTCATTTTTCTCATAAATTAAGGTTCCCTCCAAACCATTATTTTTAATAAATTCAATAATTGATTTTAAATCATCTTCTGTTAATTTCTTTATACAATTTATATATCTAAGTTTTAATTCATCAGGTGTCTTTTTATGACATTTTTCTGATAATTGCTCAAAATGTTAATAGGTTAATTTTTCATTTAACATTTTTTCTAATATCAGCAGATCTTCATATAAAGAAAACTAACTTTAGTCTAAATGTTAAACTACAATTAATAAGAAACAATAGTACCAATCTTTTTTTCTTTTGCTTAATTGTGTTGTTAGATGTATTGTTATATCAATTATAGCATTATATAAAAAAAAAATTATTAATATTTTTATCATCTTTATTATTTTGGAGATAACCCTTTTGAATTAAAAACTTGAGATTTTTTATTAATGTTATATCGAATCTGTCTTGATTCAGTCTCAAAAGTGTAATAATTATCGAATTATTTATAAATATTTATCCGTAGCTCTTGGGCATCATATTTTGATTTTTACTAGCATTTTGTAACTCATTTTAATCTTTTCATGTATTCTGCAAAAAAGGTGATTCATTATAAATTTACAACTAAATAATTGAGTTATCTTCGATTCAACTTTACCATAATATTATCGTTTTTTATATAAAAATCAAAAAATGCTTTTCCAATTTGAGGATCTATAATTTTTATGAAATCTATGTTCTTGATTATTAACATATCATCAATTTATTCACATCTAAGAATGTTATTTAATATTAGAAGTATTATAACACCTTATTAAAGGTTTCAATTACTTCAATTTAGAAAATTTGTGTAATTATTTTCAGCGTAGAGATTGATGAATATAAATTGGAATTCAATTTCGATATATGTAATTTATATAAAGAATATAATTTAACATCAAATTCTATTAAAAAGTTTTGAGTTTAATTGTTAAGTTAATTGCAGGAAGTCATTAATTAAATTAATAAAATGGCATTAGTACAAGCAAAGAATATAGATCTACATCTACCGTATTAACAGTTGCCTACTAAAAAATAAAAAAAAATAACAATACATTGTTTAGAATATGGCCATAGTGATTAAAAAGTAGAATATATAAGCTTAACACCCGAAACTGATGTGATAAAATCAAGGCTACAATGTATTAAGTGCATTAATGGCCCTTACTCACATTTTAGGTAACAAGTTGCTGTGCTCGAAGAAGTAATAGAAAATGTTATATAAACCTTTAGGTTTTAAGTGACTGCATGAATGTTATGAAACATACACATTTTTAGGGAAATTTTTACCAAGAATTTTCTAATCTTTATCATTCTTTAAAATTTGATATAAGTAAAGATGACATTAAATTTGTAATTGTATATATTGATCATAGAAATGTGCAACAATAAGAAAATAGTTTTTATACTTAATTCAAGAATTCGAATAAGATCTGCTTTAAAACTATGACAAGTATTAAGAATTATATGATAAAATAAAATAATAAGTAGACAATTTAAAAACTGTAATAGAAATTCTTATAATAGGTTTTTGATTTTTCTGAATTATAAGGACATTTAGAGAATTACGCCAAATAAGGTCCCAATCCCCCACCTAAGTCATAAAAGAACATAAATAATGTTCTTAATGATTATGTTAAAAAATTGCATGAAGAAGTAACACAAGAAAAAAAATAGACAGATTTAGACTCGCTTAAAACAAAGATTAATGAATTTACTAAGAAAAGTTGGTAAAAATTATTGCTATTATAACAGCTTTCATATCCACAAACTTGACTAAGGAATGGAAAACATTTAAAACATAATTGAGGAAATGAAAAAAACATTCTCTCCAAATAACTTTACCTAATCTTAATTGTCAAACGACTATATATCAGAAGTCTTGAAAAAAATTGACAAAGATTATGTGGACTTTACAAAAGTTGAAAAAATAAAGAACTTATATTCTAGCATTCATGAGGGACTTAAGTATGATGTAGTATTAAACCATCTATAAAAAGAAGAATCATCAAAATTGCTATTTATATTCAAATGTTCAAATTCATAAATTTTTGGAGCATATATTTCACCTACCTTAACAAGTAGTTTACTGTTTTCATTGAGTAAAGAATAAATATATACTCTAAAAATAAATAAAAAACCTTTAAAATATAATAAGGATGCTAATGATAATAGTGAGCTTTTTTCTTTAGGAGATTAAGATCTAATCATTTAATCATCATTTACAAAATGTAGGTCAAAATTAGGTAGTCTCTTTGATTTAAGTGGTTATTCGATAGCCAATCATGAAATGCATTTAGCAAATGCGGTTGAATTTGAAATAGTTGCCTTAGAGATATTCAAATTATGAGAATTATTATATTAATTATAAAATTAAAACAAAATATTTTATCCCATTAGAGTATTATCCCTGCCAACTTGATTTAAATTATTCTACCTCCATTTAAAAAATAATAAATAAGACTTATAAATATATTATCTCGTTTTATAAGACTGTTATCATCCTGTCACCTGCCTTAAAACCTACAGATTTATTCATCGCTTGTTATATAGTATTATCATATTTAACCGAATACATTAAATAAAAATAATTTAGTTAGAGAATGAATTAATTCGTAGAGAGCCAAAATATTTTGAATGAATAACAGATATTACAGAGTGAATAAAACAAAGAAGTTATTAAATAAAAACCTCTCATAAAACCATAATCACCCTCTGATAAGGAAAATAGATAAGATCAATATTGTATGTAAAAGTAATAGTTGACATAAAAATCTGGATAAGATACTTCAAGACTATTGAAAAATGTAATATTGATCTATAATTAATAGGAAAATGTAGAGATAAAGAATTTAATAAATGTGAATAAATAATTAGTGAATTTTGGTCTCGTTTTACCTGGAAACATATGTGAAGATGATATTTAATTCCAAAACATCTCAAATGAAACAATTATTATCGAAATTTCAGTTGTTTGCAATAACACAGAATTCGATGATTTAGATGAATATGTCTACTCTGCTAGAAAGCTTAATGGATATGATTATAAAGATCGTTTTATGCTTGCTTGTCCAGGATAAAAACAATTCTCTATGAAAGTAGCATTGAAAGTGCCAAATATAAGGGATTAAAAAGGATTATTCGGATCAATAATTATAACAGCTCTAAATTAAAATCAATAAAAGATCTAAGGCTAAATTAACACTATTATACAAAGTTAGGTACTACTACCATTAATTTAATGTTCTAAGCGATTGATAAATAGTAATTTAATAAATTTATTAATAGATCTATATAACCTACCAATAATATAAATGGCCTTTAAATTAGGTAAGAAATTGGATTGTAAGATTTAATTTAGAAATAACAGTATAATTGGCTTGCCATTGGAATTGGAAATTCTAGATAAAAATAATTGTGAAATAATTGTTAATCCTTAAGCTATATCAGTTCAAAGTAATTCTTAATTTTTAGTTACAATGTATGTAAAAAATAAATAAGTATAATAAATAAAAAATGTGCTCATAATTAAAATAAAGAATTCAAATATTCACTTTAGTTACCCATTCATTATTTAAGTTTATTGATGAAAAAAATCGATTATAAGAAATTGAAAATATTTATTATTAAATTATAAAATTAAGAAACAAAATAATTATATTAAAGGCATTTTTAGTTTTCAATAAATATAAATTCAAAAGAATTTGTTATTTTTTAGTTAATTTTTCTTCTGAAAGTGTAGATATTTATAACAAGTATAATCATCTGAAACCACAATTCCAAATAATTGTATGCAAACAGCTGAAAAAATGTTATTTATACTAATATAGCTAATTAAATTTAAGAATGGAGAAATCCATTTTTAGTATGAGAATTTTTTATCAATGAAACATAATTATTATGAAGAGTATTAACAAAATTACTTAATTAAAATTGTTAATTCATAACTAAGTTTTCGCATTATTAATTATTCCTTCAAGCAATTAAGTTAATATAACTAAAATTGCTGGCGAAAGAGCTAAAACTATTATTTAGTTTAATAGAATTATAAATGAAAAAAAAGTAAAAAATTATATTGTAATTTTAGAAAAAAGATACATAAAAAAAGTTCTATTTAATTTAACACAGGAATTATGAAAAAGAAGCCAAGTTTTTAACTATTAATAAGGATTTAGTTAAAACTATATGATTAAGGCATATAAATTGATAATAATTTTGATTGATTAACTAATATAATGAAAGTTGGAAATTTTATCAATAAATTTCGTATGTACACTAACTTATTAATAAAAATGCCTTACTTTGATTTTATGCACTCAGATTTTTATATATTTACTATTATAAAGCTAATTAGAAATATCTAAATTAATAGAAATTAAAATAAGATAAATATTCTTTCACTCTCTAAGATAATATGAGCTCAAAAACTTAGGAAGATAGTCAATAATAAGATGAAGAACGTGAAGTCGAACCTTATAATTGGAAAGAAATTATAAAATAAAGAAAATTAGAATATATAGAGAATTACTAATTCTCATAAAAGGGTAGGGATTTTAATCAAAGAAATTATGGAGTGACAGTTGACTATAAATTTGCGAAGGTGATCATATAACAAGAATTTTTGGAGAGCCAACAAATACAGTTTTATATGAATTTATTTAAGGATGTCTATAAAGATGTTAAAGTAAAATTTACTTTTATTTTTTAGTTGGCAGCAGCATCTTGCCATTTTTTTTAAGAATTTTGGACTTAATAAGCAGAAGATATGCATTTTAGAATAAATCCTATTAATACCTAAATAATTTAGAATCAATATGATTAAAATGCATAATAAGATTACTAAATAAGATCCAATAATTAAAATGAGTTGGTCCAAAACAAAAAAAAAATAATGAGTGAAGACTAATAATAATAAGTGAATGATAATTCAGAAAGACATCTTGAATAAACAAAAGAAAAAAATAAGAATAAAACCTAAGACTAGCAATAAACTAATAATGATTCAGAAGGAAATCTTGAATAAACATCTAAAACAAATAAGAATGAAAACTAATAATAATAAGTGAATGATAATTCAGAAGGAAATATTGGATAAACATCTGAAACAAATAAGAATGAAAACTAATAATAATAAGTGAATGATAATACAGAAGGAAATCTTGAATAAACAAAAGAAACAATTAAAAATGAAAACTCATACTAATAATAGAATAATAATGAATCAGAAGGAAATCTTGAATAAACATCTGAAACAAATAAGAATGAAGACTAATAATAATAAGTGAATAATAATTCAGAAGGAAATCTTGAATAAACAAAAGAAACAATTAAAAATGAAAACTCATACTAATAATAGAATAATACTGAATCAGAAGGAAATATTAAATAATCATCTGAAACAAATAAGAATGAAAACTAATAATAATAAGTGAATGATAATTCAGAAGGAAATATTGGATAAACAAAAGAACCAATTAAGAATGAAGACTAATAATAATAAGTGAATAATAATTCAGAAGGAAATCTTGAATAAACATTTGGAACAAATAAGAATGAAAACTAATAATAATAAGTGAATGATAATTCAGAAGGAAATATTGGATAAACAAAAGAACCAATTAAGAATGAAGACTAATAATAATAAGTGAATAATAATTCAGAAGGAAATCTTGAATAAACATTTGGAACAAATAAGAATGAAAACTAATAATAATAAGTGAATGATAATTCAGAAGGAAATATTGGATAAACAAAAGAACCAATTAAGAATGAAGACTAATAATAATAAGTGAATAATAATTCAGAAGGAAATCTTGAATAAACATTTGAAACAAATAAGAATGAAAACTAATAATAATAAGTGAATGATAATTCAGAAGGAAATATTGGATAAACAAAAGAACCAATTAAGAATGAAGACTAATAATAATAAGTGAATAATAATTCAGAAGGAAATCTTGAATAAACATTTGAAACAAATAAGAATGAAAACTAATAATAATAAGTGAATGATAATTCAGAAGGAAATATTGGATAAACAAAAGAACCAATTAAGAATGAAGACTAATAATAATAAGTGAATAATAATTCAGAAGGAAATCTTGAATAAACATTTGAAACAAATAAGAATGAAAACTAATAATAATAAGGGAATGATAATTCAGAAGGAAATATTGGATAAACATCTGAAACAAATAAGAATGAAGACTAATAATAATAAGTGAATAATAATTCAGAAGGAAATCTTGAATAAACAAAAGAAACAATTAAAAATGAAAACTCATACTAATAATAGAATAATAATGAATCAGAAGGAAATCTTGAATAAACATCTGAAACAAATAAGAATGAAAACTAATAATAATAAGTGAATGATAATTCAGAAGGAAATATTGGATAAACAAAAGAACCAATTAAGAATGAAGACTAATAATAATAAGTGAATAATAATTCAGAAGGAAATCTTGAATAAACATCTGAAACAAATAAGAATGAAAACTAATAATAATAAGGGAATGATAATTCAGAAGGAAATATTGGATAAACAAAAGAACCAATTAAGAATGAAGACTAATAATAATAAGTGAATGATAATACAGAAGGAAATATTGGATAAACAAAAGATCCAATTAAGAATGAAAACTAATAATAATAAGTGAATAATAATTCAGAAGGAAATCTTGAATACACATAAGAAACAATTAAAAATGAAAACTCATACTAATAATAGAATAATACTGAATCAGAAGGAAATATTAAATAATCATCTGAAACAAATATGAATGAAAACTAATAATAATAAAAATAGTACAAATCAGAAATTCAATTTCAAAAAAATAAGGAACCCTTATAAAAATATTAAAAATACAATTCAGAAATCCATGGTTAATCCACAAATTAAACAATAAAGCATGATAAAATTGTTCTTTAATAATAAAGTGAAATCTAATAATAATAATAAAATAAAACTTCTGAAATTTTTATTTAATAAACAAGCGAAATCAAATAATAATAATAATAATAATAATAATAATTATAATAATAAAATAACAATTCAGAAATTCCTCTTTAATCAACAAATGAAAATAACAATTCAGAAAGTCTTCTGTTATAAATAAATACAAACTAATAATATTAATAAAATAAAAATTAAGATATTCATCTTTAATAAATAAATGAAAACTAATAATAATATTAAAATAACAATTCAGAAAGAAACGCTGACTAAAGTAATGTATCAATTAAGAATGAACATTTATAAGTATAAGACATTAACATTTCAGTGTAAAATGTTGAATAAACTTAAGAAGCAAAAGATAATAAGAACTAATAATTAGAAAATAAGGATATTCTTGAAACTACTTCTGGATACACTTCCATAAAAAATGAGATCTCTCAATAGCCTCCAACCTAATACTAGTCATAGAATCCTATGCCCGTACAAACCACATAAAAAAAGTTTGTATTTAAAATTACCAGCATTACTTATGAGGAACCAAAAAAAAAGGAGAAGTTTTAAATTAATAAATTATATGATTTACTAAATTAAGTAGCGTAAATGAATGGACTAAACTCTCAAGAAGATTTAAAAAATTAGGATTACTTATATTTTCCAATCAATCTTAGTCAAGCACATTGGATAAGCGTAGTAGTTGACTTAAGAAAAAAAATAATTTATTATTTTGATTCCTACTATGAAAGCGTAGAGGATGATGTAAAAGAAGGCATTTATATAATATTAAAAAGCTTAAATTTTAACCGTGATAGTTTTATATTTTAAGAAAAGTGGAATAAATAATAAAATGGGTAAATGTTTATTTTCTATATTAGTTATGATTGTGGTATCTTTATTTTATTATCATTGTTATATACATACCAAAAAGACTTCAAATATTCCTATAATCAGCAGAGGGCAACTGAGTTTAGAAATCAAATTTTATATGATTTAGCTATAGTGGGTTCTTAGATGAATTTATCAAAAAAACTATTTGAATCCATTATAAAATGATATATTCTATTTTAAGATTATATAAAATAATTATATTAATATTTTAATCTAAATATTTAATATTGATGACATAGTTCATTTAAAAAGGATGTCTAATTTTTATTAAATCAACTTACAATCATAGTTATAATATAGGAAGTAACTTGCAATTATATGAAATGATGGATTTCTCTAATTTAAACTGATTTTGGTTTTCAAACATTAAATATAAATTTATGGAACCTTATTTTGCCATAATAAGTTATTAAAAATAAGTTGCAAAACTAATATAAATTTCAGATTAAAATATTTCCATATCCAAACTCTGTATTGAATATTTATTGGATAAAAAGGTAAAAGAGATTTAGTTGAAATTTGAATTATATTTCTAGAGTAGATTCAAAACTTGATAGTCATGATATAATCTTTTTAATGAAAAATTCATTCGATAAATTTTCTTATATGAAATTATTGAGAGACATTTCTTGGAAACTACTAGTCAAAATGGCCACTAAATTTGTAAGATATTAAAAAATGAAATTTAAATTATAGAGTATAATTAGACTATTTGGAAAAATAACATTTGATTTATAATTTTTAACTTATAATTAATATGATTCAAGAATAGTATAGGTTCTTTAGTAAGAATAAGTCAATTCTTCAGGTGAATTTTAAAAGGAAAATATTGACAGAAATAAACCAACATATTTAAGACTTAATTTATGGATGAAGGAAAAGAAAATTAGATAGAAGAAGAGCCTAATATTAGTTAATGACGTCAATAATAAAGGATCCATAATTTACACCAGTATACAATTAATAATTTTTTTAATATTTATTAAGTTAAGAATATAAATTCTTAGTTAGCAATAATTATATGAATGAATAACAATAACCAGACTTAAATGCAAGAATGAGATCTATTTTAGCTGATTGGTTAGTAGATGTTCACCTTAACTTTAAATTAAGGGATGAAACCTTCTATATTACATTACATTTAATCGATAGATTTGTGAATATTTAAAAAACAACTAGATAGCAATTGTAATTAGTAGGCTATGCTTCGTTATTTTTAGCGTGTAAATATGAAGAAATTTATCCTCCAGATTTAAAAGACTTTGTTTATATTACCGATATTGCTTATACTAAATCTGATGTTTTGGATATGGAAGGTCAAATTTTACAGGCTTTAGATTTTTCAATTACTTAACCATCGATTTATTGCTTTCTGTAGAGATTTCGGAGAGTTGCTGGATTAGATACAGAAATTTATTTCTAGCTCAATACTTATTAGAACTATCGATAGTAGACATCAAATGTATGAATTACAAACCATCATTATTAAATTGTACTGCTATTTATCTAGTCCATAAATAAGGTATCAGGTCTATATGTTCATAGAAAGACTCCTTAATCTTGGAATGAAGAGATGTAAAATATAACAGTATACAATGAATAGGAACTAAGATATTGTGCAAAGGAATTGTGTTTGATTCTTTAATCATCAGACAAATCAAATCTTAAACAGCTAGAGAAGTTTGCATTATGAAATAACTAAAAGTATCAAGAATAAGAGTTTAAAGATAAACTAAATGATAAAAGGGAATTTTTAATTCATTTTAGTTATATTTGTAATTTACTTGAAGCTTGATTATAATAAAATTCTATCATGATTTCGTAAGAAAATAATAAGTAAATATAATGGATTATTTTCATTCAAATTGTGAAGTCAGTTGATGAGATATGTTAGTTCTAGCAGCTTATGGATTAGCACTTTTTGTTCTAAGTCTGCAAGCATCAAAGGATCTTCTTGAAGCTAAAGTTATGATTCTATCCTTGTTAAATCTTTCATTAATATCTTATACGCAATGCTTATTAATATTAACCCATCTATTCTCATTAGCTTATTTTTGCAAAAGATGAGAAGCTTATTCACTTGCTACTTTTTACATAAATGCTGATATCTGACATGATTATCTTTTTTTTAAAACTTTTAACTTCCTCTTCACTTTAGATTTTAACTATCAAAATTAAGTTATTATTACAATCATTTCTTGCTATTTCTTTTCAAGGTATTCGAGCATATCTGCTTCTTCCTTCACTTTCTCAGCTTAAGAAAATTCCTTTAACTTTAAAAGTTATTTTTGTTTTGACCTCATATCGAGAACTTTTTTAGAGACTTTAAAAACTTTTGGTTAAAGCTCTTCTTAAAATTATTTGCTCATCTCCTAAATGGTTTTTTTTTGTTGTTCCTTTTAACATATATAAATTCTTACTAGAAGCATATTAAATTTATAAAATCTACTATTCTGAAAATCAATAACAAATTCATTCCATTTTTTTTATTAATGATATTAATGTTCAAAAGCTGTTTTTTAAATCAAAGTTTCTTAATATTTTTGCAATTAGGTAATGTAGTTTTTCCATCGCTTTTGCTACTTTACCTTTATTTCCTATATTCTGTTTTCTATTCTATGCATTTCTTTAACATCTCCACTCTTACAACAAATTTTATAATAATCTTTAAGCATAGTAATCAAATTATTAATGTAAGGATTATTCAAGTAATCAACTCTTCTTCTATCTCTTTAACTCCCTTCTATTTAAGCTATCAGCATTTCACTTTAGATTTAATTTAAACTTTATTCTTGTTATTGTTGCATCACAGATTGTCTAAGTTCTTCATAATAATCTATTTCTGTTATTATCATAATAATATCTTCAATTGTAAACTCTTTAGCACCTTTGAGCAAGAGATTATCGAAGTAAATTTAATCTAAGGTAATTGCAATTATTTACATTCCTTATTGCATTCATAAATATTATTTAAAATTTTATCAACCTGCTCTTGTGATATAAATCCAACTTACTATTCATCTTATTAATTGAAGAGCCTCAAAAGTGTTCCTAATTTCATATTATTAATTATGTTATTTATAAATCAGAAATCAATATCATCTTTTTTCAGTTTCTTTCAGTAGCTAAAAATTAAAAATATATACCTTTAACTTGTCCTAAGTCTTAATATAATTTTGTATTTTTCAGTGGAAGATTAGAAATATGTTTGATAATTAAGAAATAGTATTATAAAGTTTTGTAAAAATTGATAGGATTTGTTTTAATGAAAATCTTTTCACAAAATGTGTAAAGATTTATTCAATTTTAGGCATTAGACTTTTTTATTTAAGATTCATTCAAATTTTTTAGTATTAATTCAGTTATCTTATAATGATTATTATTAAAATTTAATGGATAGAAATCTTTATCTAATTATACAAATCTTCATTTAGAATTTTTATCTTAATTTTGCTGATAGTTAACAAATAACTTTTTGGATCATAAGATCTTGTGTTATTGTTATATAAAAATTCATTTTCTTTGAAATATTGTCAATTAAAAATATTGATTTTTCTTATTAGTTTACATGATTTGAATTGCCTCTTCGCCTACCTTTCCTACTCATAAATAAAAGATATTAATCATAATAATAAATCTAAAAAATCAAAACCCATTCATTTTCCTTTTCCCTTAAATGGATCTGGATTAAGAGCACTAACAGTGTTAGTTCCCTTTCGACCATGAACTTAGGTTTTATGATTATAATCACTAATCCTGTTTAGGGAAAACATAAACTGATATTATTCAAGCTAATTTTCTAAATATGTTATTCTATATAGACTTTGAATTCCTGTCATAAAATTCGATATTCCTTTAAGTTGAATTTTAAGAACATTTACTAAAGGATTAAAGCTTTTAAGAGTGTAATGAATATCTGATTCTATCAGATTATATAATCAATTGTACATTGTTGTAAATAAATTTAAAGATTAAAGGTTTCTATTTTAATAAATTCAACTCAGAGACTGTAAATCTTAATAAATAATTGCCAGATACTTTTTTATTTAATCTAAATTTTATGGGCTAGCCAAAATTTAACTTTAATTGTTAAATTTTTGAGTATTTATTAATCTAACCTTTATTTCCTACAACTATCCTTAAAATACCAATAGCTTTTGACAATTAAATATGCTTAAATTTGAGATTTTAAACTAATGGTTGATTTTTATGAACAAAATAGTAGATTCATTTTGAATTCAACTCATCGCCTTAATCTGAATATCATTTTAACATTCTTGAAACTATAAAGGGATATTTAAGCAACATAGTAATTTTTATAATAAAATAAGATTGTTTTTGAATTGATAGTAGAAAATATAATAAATCATTGATACTCATTAATTTAATAGCAAAATAAGTCCTTAAACTTATAATTTAAATGTTCTCTTAAAACTGTAGATAAGATAGATTTATATTTATATTTATTGTATTTTCGTATTACTAATTTAAGAATATGTGAGTAAGATAACAAATTAAATAATAAAAATGAAAGCTAAGGCAATAATTGAATTTATCGTTTTTGTGGATTCGCTTAAAACTATTGGGATCTTTTTATTGGATGAGGGAATGTATCAAATAAGGATTAACTTATATATATAGAGTGTAAGTGATTTTGAGTATTGCAGTCCCAAAATTTGAAGATTCCTCTCACTCCGAAAGAAACTTTGCTATTCAAGAGAAACGAATAACAATATTTGCCATAACATATAATAGATAATTTTTATATGAGTGATGCTTTCTTATTGAGATAATGGACAGAGGAAGTAATAAATTATTTAAATTGGAAAAGGAAAAATTTGATATAAAAAATGGGTGTAGATTCAGCGGTGCAATTCCACATAATTTAAAGGAGCAACCTTGTTTTATGGAGATTGAATTAATGTATTATGATTTAGCATAAAAAATTGTCTCATTTTAAAGTATATCGATGGCAAAGTTTAAAATTGAAAACTCATCGAATGGGATATATGAATATGTTCCAGTGATACTAGGGGAGGATCACTTTAGTTTATTGAATCTTATGGTATAATTGAATAGCTAAAAGATTAGGTACTTTGTTCATTGACTAGCTTTGATATTTAACTATAGTAAGTATAAAGTGAGGATAAGATGGCACTTGATCAACATTAACAGATAAATATGAGACAACTATATAACAAAGTTTTGGAACCTCTTAAAACATCATATCGAAACATGCAGACATTCTATTATAATATGGAGTTAGAAATGGAAAGATCAAGTAGCAGCGGAAATATGCAATATCATCTTCGACAAACGAAAAGTTTTTAGGTTCTGCCATTATCTAGCGCGGATTCATTATTAAAAAATGAATAAAACACATAATTGATTAGTAAAGTTATGGCAAATGAATTCAAAGTGCTATAAAGTACAATAAACTAATTGTGGCATAAAATAATTATTGGATTAAAGTTAGGCCATTAAAAATTACTCAGGTAATTGAAGAAGGAGTCATTAGCGAATTTCTAAAGTAGATACTCCGCATTTACACAGAAAGAAGTAATTCCTGTCGTAGATCATCAATATACTATGATTCCTTAATAATAGAAATAAAGTCAAGAGTAGGCAGATTTATAAAGTAAGAGGTTGGAGTATCAAAAATTGTTACTCCAAGGTCCATCTAAAATAGTTGATTTAAAAATTATAGATGAAATCAAGGATAAGTTAATGATAGTTGAAAAACATTATGTTACAAGATAAACGTTTTAATTATCTAGATCAAAATTGCATCTCATTGTTCTGGTTCATGGTTATTAAGGCCATTCTTATGATATGAGATTATTGGAGAATTATATGTGTTTAAGATTTCCTTAGCATATGTTATTGGTCTCATTGTGCAATCAATAAAACACAGAAGGAGATATATTACAAATGGGGAAATATCTTAGTGACGAAATTAAAAACTACATTGCAACATGGTCTTATACTGATAAATTAGTTATTTCATTTATTGGACATTCGTTAGGAGGTTTAATTGTAAGAGCAGCATTACCATATTTGGATTTTGAGTTTCATACTTTCTTAACATTAGGAACACCTCATTTGGGTAATGTTACTAATTAAAGGCCTTTAATAAAATTTGGAATGTGGTTTTTTTAGAAACTAAAGAAATCTCAAAGTTTATCTCAATTAAATTGTTATGATGATACATTGTTAAAACTATCTTTATTTCCTGGTATGAATAAATTTAAGCATATTATTTTATTTGGATCTCAATAGGATCATTATGTGAATAGTGAAAGCAGTTTATTAATGAAAGTCTCAGGAATTGAGAATGAATAAAAGCATAATGAAATGGCAACTAATATCTTAAGACAATTGCATCAAAATGAAGTCTTAAGAATTAGCATTGATTATAAGTTCTACGATGGGTATAAGTCATAATATTATTCATAGAGATTTTGATACTTTTTTAGGAAGGAAAGCACATATTGCCATCTTGGAATCACATTTTCTAAATTAATACATAATTTATAATTTAGGAGACTATTTCAAATGAAAAGTTATGATATATATTAATTCACAAATTATATTTTTCTTCATTTAAAAGTTGTTTTATTATATTAATTATAATTCAATAATACATGCTGGTTTTACTATTAGTATAGATAGGAAGTTCAATGCCAATATATGGAAACTTCTCTTAATATTATTATTATGTAGAATTGAACAATAAAAATTGGATTTTAGATTAGGCTTTTGATGGTGCTATAGAAGACAGAGAATGTCTAGATAGCAACAATTCAAAATCATAATTTTTCTTTGCATAAAGATTTATATAGATTCGTTCTCTCCCTTTAAGTGAAAAAATGATAAACCAAGCTGATAGTGCAAATTACATTTGTCAAGATACTTGTAAAATGTAGTTGGGAGATTTTACAGTCAATAATTATTGTGGATAATACTACAATTACTATTAAGAAATTAATAATTATTTAGGTCTTGGTTAAATAGTACAAAATCCTAATAGCGATTAGTAACTTAAATTATGTTTGGCTCAAAATGGAGGTTACATGAAAATTGGTAATTTTGAAAAGGATGAGCAACATATTAAAATTGATTATGTCTAATTAGATTGTTTTATGGAATCTAATTGTTAAAAGAATAGATTAAAATTCATCGGTTTAGAAATAAAATAATTATTCATATATCCATAGAGTTTAATTGAAGTAGTAGTGGATTTCACAAACACATATGTTGAACTTCCTTCTTATATGTATTTGCCATTAATATAACAAATATAATGTTAAGGAGTTTTCTGTCCAAAAAGAAATGACTCAGAAGGACTGATATGTTATGATAATGACTATGATAATGTAGAAAAATTTTATCAAAAGTTTCCTAACATTCGCTTTTATTTTTATGTATCCTCAAAATTTTTTTGGTTTCCACAAGATTATTTAGTTACACATGATAACAAGACTTATTGTTTTCCTGTAAGAGGAGGAAGTAACTTTATAAATTATTCTAAATAGCATCCAAAATCATTCTGGGTTAACCATTTATGAGAAATAAAGAGTTTATTTTTGGAAAAGAGAAATTAATTGTCAATTATCAAAATTGCTCCGAAGAAACTAGTCTTGATGCTCCAACAATATCATTGTATATAGAAAAGGAAATCTCAAAATTTTACATAGGCATTTCATTGCTCATATCTACATTCATCATTTATTACATTCTACTTAAGTTTAAATAGAGGAAAGCAAATTAATAATTGATTAATCCACATATTCAATGATTATTTTATTATTTTCTATTGTAAGTTCTTAATTAATATTTGATCTCAAAAGAGATGTTTATAAGTCAGAGTATCTCATAGAATTAGAAATCGGTACTCCATCAAAGAAAACTAATTTTGTTGCTGACACTGGCGCTCCAATGACTTCATTTATTTGCAATACTGTAATAATCCTAAAATAATATAGAATTCAAATACTTTGCATAAGTGCGATTAGGATAGGGACTCAGATTGTTTGAATTAATTTGTCACTTATGATGGAGAATTGTCTAGTGCAATTTCAGCATATGATCTAATGAAGATTGAAAAAAACAAGATAAAGTTAAACTTTGAATGCATTTCACAAGAATCATCCTAAATTTTAGGATTGGGAAGATAAAGCTATTTTATTTAAGCCTTATATAAAGAATTTTAATTTTAAAGCGATCACTAGATATTTTCAATATTATTAACAAATGAAAATGGCAAGCTAACTGTCGGTCAAGATTATCCAAATTATAATGAGATTGGTATTCCTTTTTCTTATTCTTCCTCCTATTTTTAAGTAGATTTAGAAACTGTCTCGGTAAATTTATAAATAATTTAAGGATGATAATAATAACATAGTTTTTTAACCAGATCAACCTGAGGACTATGAGATTATTGTAGATACAGGAAGCACATTAATTAATATGGATTCTGAAACTTTTTAATCTTTTATAAAATCATTTTCTAAATGCTAAAAAGATCCTAGAGGATGTCCCTAAAAGTATGAGATATATGGATACTAATGTTATTTTTATAATAGGCCTCATTATGGGGACATCTCCAATTTTTATGAAACATTTCCTGAGTTTAATTTCAATTTTACAAATGGCTATTAGTATAAATTGAGTGCCAAAGATTATTTGATTAATTTTTAGGATGATTATTATTGCTTGCCTTTTGAAGGTTTTGCAAGAAATTATGAAAATAAATTCAAAAAAATCATTCTTTTAGGATAACCTTTTATGAGAAATAAAGAGTTTTATTTTGATTTGTAAGAATATCAAATTTTCATTAAAGATCCTAAAGCATCATAAAATTATTTGCATTATACGAATTTATCAGATGTGGTTTTGAATACCTATATTTTTGTGGAACTTGCCTTTATTATTGGTATTTGCTTTTTCTACAGAAAATATTCTGCCCAAATAAGAGCAATGTTTAGATCCAGCAGACCAAACTAAGGGGTTAATCCTTATGCTTGATTTAAATTAATATATTACATTTACGTTCATATAATAAAATAAATAAATTCATAACTCCTCCAAATATTAATATTATCAATCTAGTGAAAAATTTAACATTCGATTAAATAAAAATTTTTGGTGTGACTTTAAATCCAAAAGACTCATTCACTGCAACTATTCTCCGCCAGACAAACCGTAGGGTAGTTATATTTGATAAGAGTTGAATAAAACTATTCATTCCCTACCTGAAGTAGATTAGCTGCATCTTTATCAATGTTAACTGCCTTTGCTTTGTAGTTGTTGGATTTTTTGAAGACCGATATATACTTTCAGTATAAAGTTAAACTTGGCTTAGAAAGTGAATGCAGATATTGATATAGAAATGTGGCATTTTTTTTTCTTGTATCTAATCAATACTTAAATAAAACACATGAAGTATCAATATATTCATTTAGAAATCCAAATCAACCTATGGTTAAAAGAAGTTTCCATNTATAAAGAATTTTAATTTTAAAGCGATCACTAGATATTTTCAATATTATTAACAAATGAAAATGGCAAGCTAACTGTCGGTCAAGATTATCCAAATTATAATGAGATTGGTATTCCTTTTTCTTATTCTTCCTCCTATTTTTAAGTAGATTTAGAAACTGTCTCGGTAAATTTATAAATAATTTAAGGATGATAATAATAACATAGTTTTTTAACCAGATCAACCTGAGGACTATGAGATTATTGTAGATACAGGAAGCACATTAATTAATATGGATTCTGAAACTTTTTAATCTTTTATAAAATCATTTTCTAAATGCTAAAAAGATCCTAGAGGATGTCCCTAAAAGTATGAGATATATGGATACTAATGTTATTTTTATAATAGGCCTCATTATGGGGACATCTCCAATTTTTATGAAACATTTCCTGAGTTTAATTTCAATTTTACAAATGGCTATTAGTATAAATTGAGTGCCAAAGATTATTTGATTAATTTTTAGGATGATTATTATTGCTTGCCTTTTGAAGGTTTTGCAAGAAATTATGAAAATAAATTCAAAAAAATCATTCTTTTAGGATAACCTTTTATGAGAAATAAAGAGTTTTATTTTGATTTGTAAGAATATCAAATTTTCATTAAAGATCCTAAAGCATCATAAAATTATTTGCATTATACGAATTTATCAGATGTGGTTTTGAATACCTATATTTTTGTGGAACTTGCCTTTATTATTGGTATTTGCTTTTTCTACAGAAAATATTCTGCCCAAATAAGAGCAATGTTTAGATCCAGCAGACCAAACTAAGGGGTTAATCCTTATGCTTGATTTAAATTAATATATTACATTTACGTTCATATAATAAAATAAATAAATTCATAACTCCTCCAAATATTAATATTATCAATCTAGTGAAAAATTTAACATTCGATTAAATAAAAATTTTTGGTGTGACTTTAAATCCAAAAGACTCATTCACTGCAACTATTCTCCGCCAGACAAACCGTAGGGTAGTTATATTTGATAAGAGTTGAATAAAACTATTCATTCCCTACCTGAAGTAGATTAGCTGCATCTTTATCAATGTTAACTGCCTTTGCTTTGTAGTTGTTGGATTTTTTGAAGACCGATATATACTTTCAGTATAAAGTTAAACTTGGCTTAGAAAGTGAATGCAGATATTGATATAGAAATGTGGCATTTTTTTTTCTTGTATCTAATCAATACTTAAATAAAACACATGAAGTATCAATATATTCATTTAGAAATCCAAATCAACCTATGGTTAAAAGAAGTTTCCATTACCTTGCAATAATTAGAAAATTAAATAACCTTTTCTAATGATTTTAAAATTTATAAAATTTTAATTAAAAAATTAAATGAAATTGACATGAAAAACATTTAAATTAATTTAGGGAACAGTTAGAATACGAGTGAATAACATATCAAAGAATTTACTATTAGTTTAAAAAATATGATTTTAACAAATTCATGGAAGTTTTCATTCAAGATAGTAATCTTTCTTTATAAAAATGTTATTTCAGTTGCATTTAATGACATAAAAATATTAAGAAAATTGGTTGATAAAATCAAGGTTAATATCACTTATTTATACATCTATTAATACTTCATAAAAATTTAGAAATTTAAGGACATCATTTGAAGATAGTTTGCTCAATTAAAATCAATAACTTCATTTATATTTCAACTGTAATAAATTTAATAATTAATTATTTATTGAATTATTGTATTATAATCATTTTAAAATACTTCTTTCGCTTGTACAAGCCAACTGATGCTCTAAGAAATAACAAGGGAATATAATGTCACCATCAAAATACAATTAGGATAAAAAGTATAGATTTCCATTCTTACCTAGATGTTTTCTAAATTCCACCAATTACACATTCAACAATGTGAAGGAATAAATAAAAAACAATATTAAAATCCTTAAAATTAAATTAAAATCTACCAAATAATTGCTGTCATCATATCCTAGATATTCAAATATAAACCCACGAATAATATTTCAAATAAAAGAACAAATGATATTCTAGTAAATAATTTAATTTGAAAGTAAGTACCTCCATGGTTAATCAGAAACGAGGAAGCAGTTTTTAATTCCATCCTCCTTATCAAAATGGAAACAGATTAAAATGATTATTAAATTGATGAAGATTACGGCAATAAAAATACCCAAATTCAATTCTGGATATAAAATGACTGCATATACAAACCAGAATAATCTAACAATAGAATTTACTCCCTATTTATTAAATTATTAAAAATTACAAACAAAAATACGTTTTTAGGTTACTTTAAGGATTATGAATCACTAAATTATGCTAATGCCAATGATAAGATGTAAAGCATCAAAAGCACAACCCAAATAATAAATGGTATTTACAAGATCTATTCGCTTAAATTAAAATGAATTAATAATCCAATTATTAATAATGCAACACCAAAATGAATCGACAATACTAATATATATTTGAATTAATTTTCCTAGATCTAGTTCTGCTATTCTTCAATACTAGGTCCTCTGTTACTAATCGGTTCTGTGATTGATATGACTTACTATGTAGTATTGTTTATAGCTGATTTTCTAACAAATATATCCAATATTCCCTCCATTAATGGCTTTTTGTCCTAATTTATTTGTTATTCTCACTTACTTCCACTTAATCTCGTTATTACATTTATATAATTTAATAACAAATAATAATTAAATGAATTTATGAACTTTTATAATGAAAAATCATTTTATCAACTAAGTGTTACATCAACGATTAATGTGATGCAAGAATTCTCATCAATAGAATTTTTGGGAAAGAGATCTGATAATTTTTTAAATAAGAGAGTTTAAATGGGGAGTTTAAAAGTTCCATTCTAATTCTTAGATTGGTTCAACTAATTCTATTAAACTTTTACTTTATCATAAAAATTGTATAATTTTTCTTTATTAAGCTCATTTTGTTATTCAACTTATTCTGGTATAGGAACATCGTTAGGAGAAGGAAAAATAGCAAGCTTATAATCTTTAATCGTTGTGATTCCATCAAGATTAGAATAAACATTTGAGACTATCTATAATCATTAATTCTTATTTACTTAATATACAAACTAATCGTATTAATATTTGCAATTGTTTAGTTTAGCCTCTAATTCGTTAAATTATTAGGAATTTTGATTAAATTGTACATTCAATGTTACCTCCTTTCTATTGACCTACTAGCTTGAAAATTAAGGTTATTCTTTTTAATTCCCTGGAAATATTGGTTCTGATCGATGTTGGATTTTATCAACAACCTTCACCTCTCCAGATTTATATTAGTCTTCGATACTATCGCTAGGGCATAACGAAGAACTTTTTTCATTGTTCATAAGAAATATATATAAATATTATTATTTTATATAAATAAAGAGTATTTATACTCCATGAATCATCAGAATTTAACAAAAGTAAGATATTATTTAAAAGTTATTCTATTAGCTAATTGAAAGGAGTCTAAAGGCAATACTACTAATATAATAATTGTAATTATATATAAGATATATATAGTTATACAAATTTATTAAATTTGTTAAATTCATCTAATTATAGATTTTGAATCTAACTAGGTATTGGATTTGTTAATTGATAATAGATATTCGATTAAGAAATTTCAGTATTCATGATTCCATAACTATAACTCTAAGATAAACCCTATAATTAATAATTTTGACTATATACTAAAGTGAATCTCTGTTCCTTAATTGGTCAATTTTTTTTGAGCTAGTAGTGTTAGTAATCTTTATTATTCTTTATATTATATTTATATTTCTTTATTCATTGTTTCCTAGATCTAGTTGGGCAATCCCTTTTGGTACATTTCCTTCTACTTTTACTATAGCTATCTTTTTGTTAAGTATTCATTATCTTCTTTATTTCACCTTTCCTTTACTTACAATTCAGCTTTGGATTAAAAACCTTTTTGTCAATAGATATCTTACAAAGCATTTTATCTTCCTGGCAATCCCTAATATAATAGAAAGTTTTTGGAAGATGATATGATTTATAATTATATTTCTAAATATCCCTTGCATATTAATTATTTGAATTCTTAGTCTTTCTCTTTTTTTTGTTGTTGCAATTCCTTCATTTATTATTCAACAATTAATTATATTATATTGCATTTCTCTTTTCTATTTCTCAACTCCCCTTCTATAGATTACCAATTTATTGCATTATTGATAATATCGTTCTCTATCTTTAATGTTTCATGTTTCTAATTTAATAACATAAGATTTTACTTTTTCCTCAATTAATAGTTTTTAATGATTCAAATGAGACCAATTCTAATGTTGTAGATTTTATTTTGTTGCTTCACTCTTCTATATTTATAGAGATATTCTTCTCCTTATTTTTACGAATTAATTATGTCTATTCTTCATCTTCTTTTTATTTTTAATGTGCAACTCCTTTTCTTTATTCTTAAAACTATTGCTATTCAATTAATTGTTATTCATAATTTCTTATTTCATCATTTTCATCCATCATAATTTTATTTAATAAAATCATAAATTATTATATGACCTTAATATAAACCAAGAAATATAAATAAATTTGATGATCTCTACCCCAATAATAAGTTTATATCAACCAAGTATAAGCAAATTTCAAAATATGGTAACATAACATTATTTTTGAAATCTTGGATTAATTGATATATAATTAGGATGAGAAATGTAGTATTTAAAGAAATGAAGGAGGAATATTTTCAAAATGTTGTGACTTAAATATAATTTTGTTTTTAATATATTTTATTTGATATTGCTTCAATGACTATCGTGATGAATGTTTACGATATAGAATGCTGTTTCAATACTTGAAACCAAGAAGGCTCTGTCCTTGATTTCAATTCCAAATTCTTTTTCAAGGGCATCATGAATATGAATACATGTAGCTACATCAACGTATCCAGCTGCATCATTCCAATTAGTATTAAATGTGATTGGAGTTGATTCCCACTAAAATGATTAATGATTTCATTATATACTCTTTCAGGATCGATTTTTCTTAATCTTTCTCCAACCACTTTGATTATTCTCTTAGCTGTTACAGCTGGCTTAATTTAAAGTTAATTAAATACATTATTATAAACAGATCCATTTGGAAAATGATATGAGTAAAGAGGAGCATGAGACTGCATAGTCTTAACAAATGTAGATACTAATTTATTCATATTATTTTAAATTATTATTTATTGTATTAATATACTCATTGTTTCTTTGCTTATTATTTTTTTGGTTGTGGTTTCTTAGTTTCCTTCTCCTTGGGTTATTCCTTTTATTATTCCTTGGGTTATTGCTTCTTTTGTTCCTTCTTCTCATCTTTGACTTCAACTTCAGCATCCTCCTTCAACTTCTTGATTCTCAACATGCCTTATTTTGCAGATAATCCAGCAGGAGTACTACGATTGTTATTAATATTACTTGACTTCCCAAGCACCACCAGCAATTTATAAACCAGTCTATGTGCATCTCCAAATACCAATAGCTTATCTCTTGAGTGAATGCTAAATTATTAGATGAAATCTGTACGGCTCCAGTAAATGTATTGAAATATCTTTAGTGCTATGAAATTTCGAACTTCTTAATAATCTTTCTCAAAGATGCACCATATCTTGTGCCATATTTTCCTGTAATTCCAACCTTCTTAGTCTTTTTAGTCATTTCAAATAATAATTAAAATCTTTAATTTATTTTTAAATTATTACCCAATCCACTCATCCTCATATCATCCAAATCTATTTAAATCCTTCTAGTTCAACTTCATCTTCCTATATCCTAAGCTAACAAAAACTATATGTTTAAATAATACTGCCCTGCCTATTTTCATAACTTCCCTTTAAAAAGGAATTTATTTAACTCTTATATCCCTTTTAATTAATTATAAATGAAACACTAAAAAAAGTCTAAACCAGAGTATTAATTTTTTAATGTTGAAAAAGTCGTTGGTAAGAGATATGATCCTGAAACTAATGAATTATAATATTGTATCAAATGGGAAGGCTATCCCGATGAAGAAAATACTTGGGAACCTGTAGAAAACCTTTAAAATGTCCTTTCATTTATTCAAGAATATGAAGCTTATTAAAATAGTACTAGAAAAAAGCCTAAAATACAACTGGATGATAAAAAACTCAAAAATTTGCTCCTCATCAAACTTAATCAATTCCTAGAATAGATGGCCCCTAAATATGAATTATAAGAAATCAATCTGAGTGATTTTGACAGCTCTGAGGAAATAAAAGAGTAACAATAGCAATAAGAAACTTAACCTAAAGCTACACCAGAACCATATGAACCAAAATCTCATGTACTAACTCAAGGCTTTCATTGGTGTCCTCAAAATTATGAATCTAATATAGATTATTGAAAATATCATGCCAAAATTTTGTGCTTATTTGATGATTTAATTAAATTCTAATTAACACAATTCTAATTGAATAATGATTCTCAAGTCTTGGTTTATTGATAAGACCTCAATTTTTACTAGTTTTAATATTTTTCCTAAACTATTGTTTATTAAATCTCTTTTAAAATTAATTACACACAGAACATCCTAGTTGAATCATTTAAGAATCTGAGATAATTTGCTCAAAACAACTCATAAAAACAAAAAATTGTTTGGAGGGGAAAAGAAATTATTTTGTCTAAATTAATAGAAAGGATAATTCTATTAGAAGCAATTTTTAAATTTCAAAAAGAATGTTGTAATATATGGATAATAATTTTATTGAAATAAATCTAAATAACTCTACCTAAGAGCCATCCTGCATTACGTTTGAGAATTGGGTCGATTAATTATAAAACCCTGATTTTAGAAGAGACTTAAACTAATGTAAAAATGATATTGAAAAAATTGCTCTATTTCCCATAGTGGGATATGGGCTAAAAGTTAAGTTTCTTAATACACCTGATTTTAGCGTTAAAGTTATATCTATCTCGCAAGTGGAAAAAATAATAGATTTATCAACAATAGAATTAGGAATGCAACTTTACACAAGAGACAGGCCAAATTGTATACTTCCATTATTAAAAAAGTAAGAAAAAAATGATGAATTATTAAATTGTGAACTATTCAAGAAGAAAATGTCCTTCTTAATAACCAAAAACCATCAATTATATAATGAAGACGCATATATTTTTTTAATTTAGAGTACATTGAAATACTTAATAAAATACAATAATAATTAATTATGGCAATAAGAAATGGCTTAGGAAATATTTGAGGTTTGTGAATAAGTTTATATGAAGTAAAATAAAAAATATACAGATTCAATATACAATGAAGCTTTTAAAAATTCAAAATTTTAATTGCTGAATGTATTTTGTTTGTTTAAGGACAAAAAAATTGAACCTGAAGTAATTTATAAGGAATTTATATCGCCTAAATTATAAAACATTGACAAGATATAATTAAACGATGAAGGGTAAAATGGATTAGGGAATTTTTTTGATACACTTAATTTCAACAACATAATTTAAGACTTTGATGACATAAATGGATGTATATAAGGATATTTAGAGGAGAATAATTATTTTTATTTAAGATTATACCACGGAAAATTTGTAAGCAGTTTAATTTAATATTTTGTTCCAATCCAATAATTTAAAGAACAATTTAAAAAGGAAATCCATGAGAAATAAAAAAACTTAATTAAAAATTTTGCTTAATCAGCAATTTATAAATTTTTATTTAATAACCTTTTTATAAATTATTAGGAGGAAAAAAAAAAAAAATTGTTTTCATAACTAAATTAAATAATTGAAAAAGATGATTACTATTCATTTTTATAATCATAATCGAAGTATGAAGATTTAACTTTATACTACAATTTGAATAAATTTTTAAGTAATTAAGACACATATCAAAATGGATTAATTCAATTTATTAATTATACGGTATAGTAATTATTAAAAAAAATATCAATTTATGAATTAAGAAAAAAATAGTTTGAAAGTTGCGAACAGTTAAGAGAGTCTAGAGAAATTTTAGAAAGAAAAGAAATAATAGAATAATTTATGCAAATGTTTGGAATTAATAAAGAATAGGAAGAAGTGATAAATTCTATCTTAGATACAACAACAGAAATATGTTGGCTAAATTATTAATCTTTAAAAACCAACTGGAAAAATGAAAAAGAAATAGTAAGCTATTTAAATATGATTAAATGTTTTCCTTAAAGTTAGAATTTAAAATTTCATTTCAATCTACATCTAAAATATTTGAATGATATCACTTAATTCTGTTTTAAAATTAAGTTATAGTCCCAGCAGTTCAGATATTTTAATTAATTCGAAGAATAGTAATTAAATAGCACACTTCCGAGAAATCCGATAAAGGCATAATTATTTCTGAAAATCTTTTAAACTAGTAAGAATTTAATCAGGGTTTGAGATTAATCGAAATTACGATTGTTATTAAAAGAATATATGAGTTGATGCTCATAATGAATTTGATTTAACAAATTAATATTTAATTTCATTTTATAAGAATTATAAAATTTGATAATAAAATATATAATATAGATCAAAATGAATAATACAAAGACATCTATCCCCACCTTCATTCTCAAAACCTATCAAATGTTGGAGGTATGAAATCAATTGCCTAATTTAAAGGATCAAAAGAGTACAAATGTAATTAGTTGGACTTCCTAAGGAACT
Organism: Paramecium octaurelia; assembly: GCA_905182995.1. Lineage (NCBI taxonomy): Eukaryota > Ciliophora > Oligohymenophorea > Peniculida > Parameciidae > Paramecium > Paramecium octaurelia. The sequence continues at coordinate 654,132 of CAJJDP010000004.1, forward strand.
GCATTTATAGTGTACAATTAAGTGTTATTGGAAAAAGAAGTCTTATAGAATTTCTTTAAGCATAGCAATTATTCCAGCTTTGTAAGGTATAGAAAGTAGAATATGATTGTAGATAATTGAATTTATATAATTTTAAAAAAGTGAAATCAAATGAAGGTTAAATATTCAAACATAAATGTTTCCGCAAAGGCATGAAGTAATTTTAAAAATTTAAACTTAGATCAATGTTATAGTTTATAAAAAGAAAGAATTAGGATGAATCAGCAGTTGGTTCTAACCCTCTAGTCTAAGAAGAGCCAAGTATTTCTGTAATATATTAAATAGTCATCCATATCAAGGAGGAATAGAATTTATTTAAGGAGTGTGCCATTGACATCAAAGAAACGAACAATAAACTAAAAGAGGATATGAAATTATTATAAGAAACATCTTCATATTTAATTGATTAAATGCAAAATCTTAATCATGTATTTATTAAATAAGACACCATAGTTTGTTTATAACTAGAGTGTTGATATAGAAGTCAAATTCAAATAAGTTGGATAAATGTTGCATGCAATAAATGAAGAACTGAGGCAAGAGAGTAAGAATTGAATCTATAAATGTAAGATAAAAGTGAACCTATTACAAACAAATTTATAGACAAAAAGGAAGATTGTTTTTAAGAATCAAAAATTGGTTCTCCAAACCCATATGTGGATTACAATAGCACAGCACTCAATCCATTGGATTATGAGTATTTTATAGACTCATTTTTATGAAAACATTATAATATTAATTTATGAACTAGCAACTTAATTAGTTTTATTTAATATTATATAAATCTCAATCTCATCGATAATTTGAGAAGCAGTATTAATTAAATTCACGACAAACGAACAAATAATATTAATATTAATATTTAATAATTTCAACAACTAGAATGTGAACTAACGTCTATTCCTTTGAAAAATTTGTACACAAAAATAGTTTACATTACTGTAATCAATATTAATACTCCTATTTTTGCGATCCCACACAAATAAATCGAATTTTAAGTGTTTTCTAAAACTAATTAAAAATATTATTAAAATTTTACTAATCTTATGAGAGTTTTCTCTATCAGTTATCCAATTTTGATTTCTATAGATTGATTAAAAGTTTCTATTAGTTCTAGATAATTCTTTAGACATTTAATTAAATTGTTCAGATTAAGCATACTCTTTATCATCTCCATCTAGATCAAAATCAAAGCTGACTGTTTTATAACTTCTATTCAGACTTCTAAAACAAATAAAATATGTTCCTAATTCATTTAATGTTTGTTTTAAAGATCCTTCTTTTCCATTCGTTTTTTGCAGCAATTAATCAGCATTTTCAGATTTTATGATTATTTCTGTTTTATCCTCATCCATTCCTGAAACTTGAAAATTCACTATCAATTAACAATGGTTTTCGTTAGATTTTACATAAAAGCAAGTTGGATTATTATTGATCTAAATAGATAGAGAATATCCTATATTTATTAAGCAAATTAAAATAAGTGTATATATTCTCATCTATTATTTATTTATATGTAAAACTAAAATAAGTCATTTTTTGATTAAGAAACCTGTTTGGCTGAAATTGAATTGCCATCTGAATGGAGACTTCAATTCTTGAAGTGGACAAAAAAGTTAGAAAAATAGGATAAATATTAAGAAAAATTAAAGGCTAGTTTAGAAATAAAAAACAATGAATATTTCTTAATTTTAGAAGATGAAAAATAATCATTTAGAATGAATATAAGCGAATTAAAATAACCAATGAATAAATGCAACTTATTAATACCATCACCTCCTTATAATGATTAAAGAGATGTTTAAAATATAGGTGTTTTGCCTTATAAAGCAAAAGCAAAAATTGAAAAAGATCAAAAAGATGCTAGAGATTAGTAAATAACACTTCTAACTTTTTTTTAGTGATAACTCAAATTTCTCCAGCAGTCATGAAATTGAAAAAAGTGAAAGTGAGAAGGAATATTGGGAATATTAAGTTTATGATAGACTAAACTTGTCTCATAAAGGTATTAGAATAATATCGATTTAGATATTCAATAACCATAGCCAGTTAAGGAGAAACCCCCAGTAGAATTTCAAAATAAATAAACTTTAAAGATAAATTTAATTGAATTCTTGAGAACTAAGGGGGAGAGTGGAGCAAATTATTAAGAGATAAAGCAATATTATAAATTCCAAAATGTTTCAGAAGTAAGATATATATATAACTCATAGAAAAATATAAAGGATACACTAAAAACTTTTGCAAATACAACTACTAGGGCTAGTAAATTAATTTATATGTTGCCTTCTACATTGTAAAATTGAATGTTTGTGTTAAGCAATTATATACATAAATAATCAAATTTAATAATTCTTTTTAATATAAATATTTCGATAAATAAAGAATTAAAAATATTCAAATTAAATTTGTTATGCTAGATTTAATTAAGATAATTAAGATCAACATTTCTATCAGACATGGACATTTCAATGGATTATCAGAAAATTTTATGAGTCACGAACTAGAAGATAACGAAATGATTATGATGATTTTATAAGTTATTAATAAAACTATCCTTGAAATTTAGTTATTAAAAACAAAAAAAAATAACTTCTAAAAGTTCTTGAAATCAATGAGGTTATATATAATTAAATCAATTGATGGATGCTAAGTGTTCATAGAAGCAATAAGAATGAATGAGTTCATTATTTTCCCTTACTTCTATTTTTAGATTCTTATTATTTTAGGGTATTGTTTTAGAAACCTTATATCCAGTTGTTTTTTTTGTATTGAGTACATCAAGAATAGCAACTGGAACAGAACGTTTGTTGTTTTTGTAATAATGAATGAGAGATTTAGCACTAGAATAATTGAGATCTAAGGTTTTGGCAACCTAAAAGTAATATTGATATAAATTACCTCCTTTATCTATTTTCCTTCTTAGAATACCTATCTAAATAGCTGTTTCTATTGTTCGATAGGTATTTTGTGGATTTTCCTAGTATTTGATTTAGAAACAACTCTTTTTGGAACATAATCTTCACCTTCGGAGCTTTAGGTGCTGGAATTCAATTCTCGGTATTATTAATGAGATAATGGTTGACTCATATGAATTAAAAGGTTTAAGATATTAATAATATAAATAACAATGATAATGAATTATTTCATAATTTATTTTTAATTGAATTTTAATTAAAAAGAATATCTTCAGATGCACAGATAATTACATAAGCACATTTTATTGCAATCAATCTATTTGTTTAGAGTGCTCAATAATTTTGAGAAGAGTATGGAAATAATAATTATAAATTTATCTTGATATGATTTATACTTATAATTCATTAAGCTGCAACAACTGGGGGTTTTCTCATTTCTCTAATGAAGCGTTCATATATTTCATCTTCTCTTTATTTGAGTTCATTCTCAGTTTTTGGAGCATAATAATTTGGATAATCCAATCCTGATGAAATTTATATATAAAATTACCATATTTTGTTATTTTGAGTAATTGCTTCTCGACATAATTCACAACTTTAGAAGCATCTGCCCAATTTCTATTTGCATTCGATCTATGTCCAAGAATGAAAGGTGGTCTAAGATGGAAATATTGATTTTAATAGTTCTAAAATTGAGAGAACATAATACAAACATCTTATCAAATCTTGCACCAACAGGATAGAGATTGGTAACTCTACCTGATTCATGATTAAGGAATACCCTCATATGATTTAAAAAGGATTCGCCTATCGCTAAATATTTGTAATACCAACTCTTAATCTCTTAGCAAATGCTTCATATTCATATTCAGTCAAATCAGGTCTTAATGTACTAAAAGATGATTTGTAATATTTGAAATGCTATTCCGTTGTCATCTACCTTGCATTAATTGCTATTCCTCTTTCTGGATCAATGTATACTTCATCTGTGTCTGTTCCTCTTTAATTTCTCAATTAATTCATTATTATATAAATAATAATATATTCTTAATAAATTGAATCTAAGGATGATTTCTTAATTCAATTGGAATTGCAACAATAACCAAGTTCTATTGAAGAAGATGATTAGAGTAAAGGCGAAATATGGTACATAATATTATAGAACTTCTATTGGAATCTATAATTTAAGAATTAAAATTCTTATCGAGAATATATCAAAATTATTTTTCTTAATGACTATTCCTTTTATAAATAAGGATATGATATTTAATCAAGAAATTTTTTGTAATTTAATGAAGGAATCAATTTCTAAAATAAGAAGAAAGTATTACCCATTCTACATTGAGGACAGAGATTGTAATCAGGAGCATGCTGTTATCTTTCTGCTGGTTCATGTCTTAATTGTTCTTTTTTATCCATGATTTATTTTGCACAATTACCGCATAAACACATGTGTCTACAGGGCATAATGATCGTATTGATTTTCTCACTTAAACAAATAATGCACTCTCCATTATCCTAATCATGCTTCATTGATCTAATCAGATTAGAATCATTAATTCCGTAAATTTCTTCAACCTCGAATGCCCCATAATCAGAATTTTAAAACTTTTATTTGACTAATTTTAATTGATCATTTTCGTAATCGTAATAGTATGCCATAATCATTGTCTTGTTTTAAATCATTAGTAAAAGCTTCTAATAAGCTTAGCCATTAATCGATTTTTTCTGTTATAAAGAACTCTTAGGTATCGTTATTTTACTAGTTTTTAGAACATTCATAGTTTAAGGTTCATTAATTAAAAATTCATCATATAATAGCTTATCTCTAATTTCTTGAAACATTTTATTCACAGGATGACAAATCTCTAGACATTACACATATAGCTAAATTATTTTGGAGAGATACTTAAATTTTGCAAGGACTTAATGCAAACAAAGTGAATTCAACTTTTAAATTGTCATTTCCAACAAGTTTCAGCTTTTCTATACAAAATTCATTTTTGATAACACGAGGTTGAGTATTTACATTTTGTGATCTCTATAAAATGAATAAATTGCAATTACTTGTGATTATGGAGGTTATTATTGTACCATTGATTGGTTGTATATGAATGTTGAAGAATGATTGTATTAGAATGTTTAAGAATATAGCATCGGCATATTCATTTATTAACTAGGTTAAGGATATTACATTTGTATATGCTATGGAATTTAGCTTGTCTGCATTCTTGGCTGTTGGTACCTATTTTCAATTTAATTTCTAGACTTCTAAGGTTAGGAACCCATATACTAATTGATTTTTAATAAATATTTATATAATATATATAATTGATTTACTATTTATTAGTTATTGAGTAATAAAACTCTATTGTTATGTTAATTTTTCTAAATTGATTGTTTAAAATTAGTAATATTTTACAAATACAATATATTTTTATGTTTTGGATGTTATTTATTTTTCCTTTCTATATAAAATTATACAATTAAAGATCACTTATAAATATTTGCGGAATTTTGATTCCATTTTCGAATTCCTTGTTACTTGATTATAAGGTTATGAGTTATATAAAACTCAAGCATCAAATAGTAGTTCAGAATGCTGAAACATAGGAATATATTAAGATTGATATAAGCACATTTTAAAATTAAATAAAATCTTTTTTTATTTAAGCAAGCATAAATTATGGGAATTTCAAGAGATAGCAGACACAAAAGAAGACTTACTGGAGGTCGTATGCCAATCCATAAGAAGAAAAGAGCTTTTGAGAAAGGAAGATAAGCTGCAATGACTAAATTAGTATCAGGAGAAAAGAGAGTCAGAAGATTAAGAGTGAGAGGAGGAAATTTCAAATTCAGAGCACTCCGTTTATCAGAAGGCAATTTCTCTTGGGGAAGCCAAGGTGTTGCTAAAAAAGCTAAAATTGTTGAGGTGGTTTATCATCCATCCAATAATGAATTGGTCAGAACCAAAACTTTGACCAGAGGTGTCATTGTCTAAGTAGATGCTACTCCATTCAAATAATGGTATGCCAAGAAATACAATGTTGAATTGGGATCAAAGAAGAAGAAGGTAAATTAAATCATCATACTCATAGGAAACAACTGGAGAATAACCTAAGAAATTAAGTTCAAAGTAAGAGAAAAGAGCTAAGGAAAATGTTATTGATCAATTCGTCTAAGAATAATTTGCCAATCAAAGATTGTTAGTCAGAATTACATCAAGACCAGGATAATCAGGAAGAGCCGATGGCTATATCTTGGAAGGAAAGGAATTAGAATTTTACATTAAGAAAATCGAATAAAAGAAGAAGTGATTTCATCATCAATACATTAAATTGCATAATAATAGTACATCCTAGAAAATATTGTATTTCATAAACACAATTTAAATTAAGATATTAAATTGATGTCATTTTTTCCTCTTTTCTGATCCAAATAACTTTTGATATTTAGTTAATTTGTTCAAAGTACTATGAGTGGTTGTTTTTGGAGATGGCAAATTTCCAAATTGTTCTGTCTTAATTCTTTCAATTTAATTCTTTTAATTTTAATCTGGGATTGTAGTTAATCTGTCTGAACTTAATAATTGTTTTGATTAATCAAACATAAGTTTCAATTTCTTAAAATATTTAGACTTAAGATACTTTTAATTCTTAATTCGAAATTTGAGATTGTTATTGTGTTTTTGAATAAGCATGACCAAATTTTAGAGATTCTTGCATTATTTAAGAAGGCTTAGTCAAAAGATTATGCTTCTTGAAATAATCATTACATTCACTTTTTGTATTTGATTTTAACGACTTTTTACTTTCATAAGGAGAATGCTAAAAAAATATCGTATTTTTTCTTACTTTTCCTTTATTTAAAATTTATTTTGATGGAGAAAGTGGTTCTTTTTATAAGAATTCAGAGCACAACTTATTGATATTCACTCTGCTTGTTCTATTTTTATATTCATCCTGCTTAACCTTTTAATAGTAAAAGTTTGATAGATGATACTTTGCTGTGTCAACATTCTAATACAAATTTACAATATGATTACCTGAAATTCATTCAACATATTGAGTGTGAATTATTTCCTGAATTCAGCATCCCCTTTATTGAACTCCTCTTCATCAAAATTATATTTTAAAGGTTCTGGTTTATAAGGAGTTGGTAATTGTCGATTCACAATTTTCTCAAAGTCTACATCACTAAACCAAGGGTGAGTTAGTATTTCAATAACGCCTTCTTTTTATCCTAATCTTTCTGTCGGATCCTTTTAAAGAAGAGAAATAATCAAATCTTTTAGTTAATTTGAAATTTAAACGTAATCAGGAAATTAAACATTTTCTGTTAAGATTGAACTGTAAATTTCCTGAGTATTATGAGAATAAAAGGGAGGCAAGCCTGAAACTAGTTCATATAGTAATGCTCCTAAACAATAGCAATCAACCAAATAATTGTGACCTGTCTTCATGAGCATTTCAGGAGCCATATATTCAGGAGAGCCACAAAATGAATAAGCGAAATCTTCTGCTGCCATATCTGGTTTAGAGAGTCCAAAGTCACTTAGCATTAAATGACCTTATAAATCTAATAAAATATTTTCTGGCTTTATATCTCTATAAACAATATTTTGAGAATGCAAATAAGCCATTCCTATGCAGATTTCAACAAAGTAATATTTAGCATCTTATTCATTTAGCTTTTTCAGTTTTCTTAAATGATAAAATAACTCACCTCCTGCACAATATTCTAAGACAAATGCTATGTAAAACTTTGATTCGAAGGCATAGTGTAAAGGTATAACATATTGATTTTCCATCTTAACCATGATATCCCTCTCATTTTATACTATAATTTCTTTCTTATTGTCTATTATAAATTTCTTATCAATCAATTTCAAAGCATAGAATATTCCAGTGTCTTTCTTTCTAACTAAGTACACTCTTGAAAATCCTCCAACTCCTATGCATTTTATTAATTGAAAATCTTTTAACCCAACCTTCTTTGTAGTTTAAGGCTAAGAATACATAGGTTCTAAAGAGAGTGTGATCCCCTAAAATACTGACAAACTCAAATCAGGAAGTGATAAGTAATAATCAAAGGGAACTTTTTTTTGTATTGTGCAAAATTAACAAATGGTTTTGATCTCTAAAGTATTAAGGAAATACTACCAGCTTGAATTTAGTCATCCTCAATCTATCCATTTTATTGGGCGTTGCTTTTTTCAATGCTAGCTACTTATTAGAGTAAATAATTATATAGGTTGCACGTTGATTAATTAGCGAAATCAAATAAGTAATAGTATCTATTAAAATAAGTTAACTCGATACTTTGAGTTTTTGTAGAATAAAATTATTTAAAGTTTCTGCTTAGGATCGTAATCTAATATTTCATCAGTTTTTGTTTTTGTTATTTGTTTTGGCTAAGGGGTTTGCTCAGTTTTTGAATGTCCTTAATTCAAAGATTTTGATTCATTATCTGTTTTTTTTATAGGTTTTTATTAAACAATTTATGAAGGACCTTTGTGGCCTTTTTAATAAATCAGGATATCCTCGATAGATTATCTTTGATTAGTGGATGTATCTGAAATAATAGATTGTTTATTTAATTTTTAATTAAAGTATTTTTGGTATTAGTTTTATATCATCTAAGCATTTTTCAACTTTAATATATTAAGTATTGTACCATATCGAATAAGTATTAGTCTTTCTATTTCTGTTTTTTTAATTATGGTTTGCTTTAGCCTGTAGGTGTTTAATTGTGTGATGTTTTAGTTGTTAAAGGATGCTTAAAGAATTCCTTCTTCTAAATAATATTCATTCGATGATTACCTCTAGGGAGACTGCTGCTAGTGACAGATTCTTGCTTTTCAAAGTTGCCCTTTTGGAATTACTACCCTCGTCAGTATGAACTCGTAATTCTGCAATCTATAGCATTGTAATAATCACAATATTACATTGGGTTATGAAGTTTTAACTCTATCACTTTTTAATGTTTGCAGAAACACATTATCAATACTTTTGCTACCTTTTAATTTGGCTCTCATTGTATTAACAGCTTAAGCTAAGGAATTTCGTTCCCTCTTAAAATAATCAAGTAATTTTGCTTTTCCTTTTTCAACAGGCCTTTCTGTTTTTACTGTTCCAACACTCGGCTTATTATTTTTCTTTTCTTGTCTTTGTGGGGACTCTTAAAAACTATTTCGACCAGCAATTTTTTGCATCTACTGACTTAGCTTCTTCATTAACGATGTTAAATAATTTAGATAAAAAATTAATTGTTATATTGATTCCTAATTTTATTTTATTCATTATCTTAAAATATTGAGGGCATTGCTTTTCCTTCATCCTTGAATTTATCTTTTGTTTTTTCAACATTTTAAAGTACAACAGGATTTTCTGGTTATATATGACAAATAATGATGATTTCATTATGTCAAGATATCAGCAATAAAGATAGAATAGTACTTAGAATCTTAGAGTAAAAATCGAGACACTAAGCATTATATTATTATGACTTATTTTATCATAAATATTACATAAATAAAAATGCAATTTCATTATCACAAGTAAGAATACAATAGAACATTTAAAAAGAGCATTTAATAATATAAGGGATTATTCTTTAAGAATATCAATCCTAAATTGGATATCTATAGAGACAAATCTGTTTCATTTAGAAATGGGAGAGTAATTGGAAAAACTTGGATTTAGGACATTACGTGTTTTGATGAAGAGATTGAAGATTGTTCATTTTACAAAAGAGGATGTCACATTGTTCTAAGAAATTCATTAGACATCATTAGAGTGGTATCAGAGAACTTCAATACTTTTAGAATTAGAAAAAATGTTTCTCATAGAATTTAACTAAATGAAGAAAATTATATCAACTATCATGAAGGAACATTAAATGGTTAGCCAAATAGATTGATTACTCAAAATTCATATTATATAGAAGAGATGAATTGTGCGATTAATCAGAATCAGCTAATACCATTAGGAATCAAAATTGAACCTTTGATTAAATACTCTAAAATAAGATGCATCAAATTATCAGAGGAAACCTATTGTTTACAATAAATAAATAAGGAAAAATGTTTAAATATTTTGATCCACCAAAATAAACAGGTACCATTCTACAATGATGTGCTTTATCTAGAAGGATAGTTATCTTATATTAATGGCTATTTCCTTCTATTAAATAATGAAAAATTACAAATGATTAATTAACACGGCGTTGAATATGAAGAAGCATTACATGGACAGTGTTACTTGGATGGATCTGAAATATTTATATTAAGAGACATTTCAATAGATGAGCAACAAGTAAAAAACACCATAGATTTTACTATTAAAATCACAGGAGTCTTGCTTAAAGTGTAAATCATAACCAAGTCTTTAAAGTTGAAAATGATGTTAGAAGATAATTAAATACCACCTGAAAAGATACCAGAATACTTAGTTAAAATTAATGATTAAAAGTTTATTAAAGAAACTGTGAAAAAATTATGGAAATAAAAAAGCATCAACAAAATTCAATTAATCGAAATCTTCAATGTATTAGTTGGAATGAAAAAGTCAGCTAAATTAAAAGGAAAATTAAACTTATTACAATGTTATGAGACTGAAAACTTAGACAATCTATCCTTTATTAATTGTATTTAATCTGAAACTTGCGATCTGTAGTAAATAATTAGATTGTTTTAGAATCACGTCATTTACAATTATATTCACTTCTTGAATTTAATATTAAAGCATAAACCAAAATTTCTTGAAGAAGTCTTACCAAATGGGGCTCTATTTCAAAATTTTGAACCTCTTGAACAAGGAAGTCTTTCGAAATAAAATAAGCTTAATGATTTGAGCTTTCTTGGTGGTTCTAATGTTCCAAAAATTTAAACCAATTATTAAAAGATTGCAACACAACTCTTAATTTAATGTCATGGCATATATTATCTACCTTTTCAATAGGACGATTTTACATTTTTCTTATATGATTTATTGGTTAAAGGCGGATAGTCAAGATTAACACTAAAGCAATTTATGCAAGAGTAAGATAAAATATATACTCTTTTCACATATAGTTCAAAAATAGAATCTCTTTTTGGAGAATTAAATTCATATTATAAATAACATAATTTAAATTGGTTTGATGAAATGCTGAATCAATTAAGAAAAACTCAATATCCAGTTTAGGTTTTCTAATCCATTCTAGACTACTGTCCTAACCTAAGTACTAAAGAATATCTAATTCCAGTGAATCTGGCATTTGAAAGAATTCTGACCTTCACGTCAGATAATCATCAATAATTTCAGTAATTGTTAGATTCTTTCATATTTATCAGGAATTCATTTGATTAGGATGAATATGATTAATTGTAAAATCTAATTTCATAATTGCAATAATCAAATATTCTAGCGTAAATTATTTTAAACTTTAATGTCATTTATTAATTAAGTACAATCATAAATAAGATTATGTTAAATTCAGATGAATGCTAGAAATGCATAGAGTAATTACTTGAAAATTATCATGTTAATAGAGTCAAATAAATGTAATTTAAAATTTCAGATAAAACCTTCAATTTATAAAATTAAAATGAATTAAAATAATGTTTTTCATATGGATTTAAAAATTATATAAAGGATGAAAAAAAAATAGAAATCTCCATATTTAGAAAGAATCTTGAATTTGGTAAATACAGAGATGCTAAGCTTCTTTGTCAATCCTTTAATTTAAGCACCAATTAATTTGATGAGGCAATATCAGATGCTATGTTTAGATATCTATAGCTTCAAAAGAAAATTGATTATATTGAAGATGAAAGAAAGAAGTTTTTAGAAATTGCAAACGAAGTGCAAAAAATTAAAAAAGAAAAACTAGTAAAAACAAAGAAAACCATGAGTCTATATAAATTCATTATAGAATCAAAAGAAGTGGGAAATTATAAAGATTTAGATTAATTTAAATGCAATCAGATTTTATTTTAAATTTATCGAAGAACCTAAAATTTAGATTTACCATACATAAGATTAAAAAAGAAATTAGCAAAAGCTAACGATTTGATTATATATGACAGAGAGTTTTGTAAATTTATGATAGATTTAGCGTAAAAGAATTTTACAATTAAACCACAAAAGGCTTAATTTATATTAGAAGATCTTTCTAAAAATGGAGATGAAATTATTTAATCTGAAGTATCAATAATTCTATTATAATTCTCAAAAGATGAAAACTAGAAAAGAGAACAGTACTGGAAGGTCTTGAAATAATCGTCATCTGTAGATACAATTTAAACTTTATTGAAGTTTTAGCAAAAACAAACTAAATAAATCTAATTAATGCCATAAAAAATTGAAATAATTTCCAAGGAATTAATAGAAGCATCATTAGAAAATTCAATAAGTTTAGCAAAGTTTGAATAAGAATATAAAAAATTTTATACTGAGAATATAACTGATGTTGTATTTCTGGATACTTTATTAAAAGATCCCTAAGAGGCTTTCTTTTTGCTGTAAATAAAACAATCCTAAAACACTAAGTTGTTGATTCAAAAGTTAGTCTAAAGCCAATTATTGAATTCAGAAAAAATATTAATTCATTATATTCAAACATTTGTAAAGCCATTTAATGTAATCAATCTTTTATAGGGAGATGACTAGGAACTTGAAGATTTAGCTTAAGCTCTTGTCATTAGTTAACATAAACACATTTTTGATAAAAAATGCATCTTCAATAAAAATGAAAGACTAAACTAAATTATAGAAAGATTGGACACTTTAGAATTGGATAATATTATTCCGGAATTCAAATATTTTAAGGATTTAAACTTTTAATAATTAAAGATTCAAAATTTTCTAAAGAGAATACAATAAATTGATCTGAAAGAATATTATTTAAATAATGAATAAGGTTTGAAAAGTTATATCAAAAATTAAATTAAACTCATACCTGAAATAATCAATATCAAAATAGATTTACGATATCATTTTATTATTTATGAAGAAATTTATGGGTTCACTCCTATAGAGAAATAATTAATTCGATCTTTCATCAAGTAGTGTGTAATTGGTAATAAACCATATTAATTTTATGATAAGATATATAAATAAATCATATCTAAGGAATTCGATTTTGAGTCGGTGAAAGAAGATTTTTAGGAAATAATTGAATCAGAATGTATTTACATAATCATCAAAGTTGCAGAATATTATTTTAAAAAATAGAAAGAAGTCATCTAATCTTATTGTCAAAAGTTAATTTAAAATCCTTAATCTAATAAGGAAATCACATTTTGGCTCAACCAAGACCCTTAAGATTAAATAAGGAATATTTTATTTGACACTTTAAAATAGTAGAGCACATCTTTATAACTAAATAATGAACTGAGATCATTGATTGTTTGAACAATTAATAATTTATTTTATTATTAATATTTATAATTAGGTTGTTATCATAAAATTCAAGTTAATGTATTTGCAATTTTAAATCATCATTCTTTATACAATTATAGTTTAGATCTGTTCTATTATAATCCAGTATTTCCATATTAGATATTTTTACTTCTTGGAAAAAATTTTGATTTTTTATAGCTTATCTTAAATTTAAAGTCTGAAAAAACAAAAGTACCATTATTTGTTATTCAATATAATCAAATTTTACAGGCGAAAAAAATACAAGTTAATATTTTGTCATTAATTTTTGATCAAAAATAAACAATTAATAAATGGATAAATCTCATGATTGTTAATATATTTTGATTATTTCATAATATTTAATTGATAAAAAATATTTATTTTCTATGGATAACTAATATTTGATCGAAGAACCTTAAATTCTCAACTATGAACATTAAAATCCATAAAGATCATAAGAAAAATTTAGAAGTTTAAAATCTTAAAATGAGTAAGATGAAATTTAACAAATCAATAAGCCTCAATTAAAGAATTTAAATTCATCTTCTATTTAAGGTTTTTCTCATTAATAGAGTGTGATAGGTCAAGAGAATCAAGATGATGACTGTAATTTATTTTAACAAGAAAAATAAAAAAAAAATATTATTGATAACCTGTAAGGTGAATAATAATAAATCTCACTTTAATAATTTCATTAAAAAGGAGAGATATTTATTGAAAATGAATCAAATATTGCTGAAGATTAGATACATCGAAAGAAAATTCTGAAAAAAAATGATGAGAAAGAGCTCAAAAATGATGCCCAAATGAATAATAATTACAAAACTAAGGATAGTAAACAAGTGTCAATGAATCTCTCAATCGAATAGAATTCAAAATAAAATTATGATTTGAAAAATGAATAATAATAAAGAAATAAAAAAAATATTCAAAAGAGTTTTTAATAATCAGAAAAACCCGTATCAATCATAAAGCGTGAAACTCCTCACATTTTTTAAGAGGATACTCCTTAAGATAAAAATATAAATCAAGAATAAATATAAAAATTCAGGAGAGATGAGAAATAATATAATTAGATGATAGAATCTAATTTAAATCAAATCTTTTTATTTTATACTAAATAATTTTAAACTCATAATAAATAACAAACAAAAGATTAAATTTTATAAAAATAAGTTTTAAATTTACAATAATTTATGAATTTTTGCAAAGATTTTCAAATACTAGATTTATAAGTGACTAATGAATTTATATAATAATATGCTGGTCACAATGTCTAAAAACCTTTGTATAAAATAAAATATAAAAATAGAATCGGAGGTTCTTACTTAATTTCAAAAAAAATCCTTGAGGAAATTTTTTAGAAATGCTCAAATATCCATTAATTAAGCTTTTAAGAGTTTTTATATTCATTGATTAAAATAGCAGATATTGCATTTCCAGTTTCAAACTCATTATAAGCATTTTATTAGTATTTAGGCGTTCATGATCCAGAATTCTATTCAAAGTAGCTAATAAATGTTTAAGATATGAATTAAACTCGAATGCAAGTTCAAAACGCTCTTGATATTAAATAAGAACCTAAAATAACACATTCAGTAGACAATAAAACAAAATCTCAAAACCATAGAATTAATTATTAATAAAAAATATCTAAGTTGAATTAGGTTTAAGTGCTACAGAAAAACTCTAAAATATACTCTATTAGAAATAAGGGATAATCTGTTAAATACGATTATGGAGATGAAATTTATGATTTTGACCCTAGAAAATTACTTTTAGAAGAAGATCTAACAGACTAAGAGGATGCATTTTATTTAAGAGATTATTAGCTAAGTAACCAAGGTGTAACTAAGAAATAAGAACTTTTCAAGTAATATTAGGAAAGAATCAAGTATGATTAGTATCCATATTAAAATTAAAAATCTAATAGTAAGCAAGGTTAGACAGAACAAATTTATATTAAATAAAACCAATAAGATTTAAAACAAAATTTGAAGCTTCAACAGAATACTATGTCTATAAAAACGATTTTAGAAAAGGATGAAGCCTATCTGATCAATCCTAAAATAAATTAAACGACAAAATAATTGTAAAAGTAAAAATTTTAATAAATTTATCCTAATTCATTTGAACTTAGGAATAATTACAATATTTTAAAATAACTTCCAGCCTTAAACCTATCTTATGCTTAGCCAAATATAAGTTCATCGATTGAGAGAGAATAGTAAAATACATCCTAAATTCACAAGGAAACCAAAGAAAACGCAAAAAGATTGGAAACAATGAATGAGAAAAAAACTGAATTGAAAGGAATCTTAAAAAATTAGTATTATTCAATTAGAAAGATTTTTAGGAAATGAGTTTCATTTTATTAATACTTAACTTCTCATAAATTTTTCTTCAATATAAAATGTAAACTATATTATTTGGGTATGATGAATTACCATAGATTATTAATTATTATTTAAAGAATCTAATGAATTAAAAAAATGAAGTTAATCATAGAATTCGTATTGAGATTAATTATAAAATTGTAAGTAGTATAATTGGATCACTAAAAATGAACAGTTTTTTATTCTTAATCAAACCAGAAGTCGAGAAATAGGAGAGACACGAATAGATTCACAAGGTAATATACTTTAATGAAGATCTAATAATAGAGCTAATAAATGTAGATGTTAATTAATATAAAAATATTATACGTTTTTTAATATAATAATATAATGAAATTCATTGCACTAGCGATGTTAGTGATGTTAGCAACATCACAAGAATTCGTAGAATTTTACTCTGCTTTTTCAAATGCAGACGTAGGTTAATTGGATGGTTGGACAATACAGGGATAATTGGCAAAAGCTTAAGCGGATAATTTCTTTACTTGTTCAGATGCAGCTGTATTTGGAGGGCCTAAGACATTCGGTAAAGGAGCCATAGTGACTAGACAATTTTAATTACCTCCACATTTTTAGATTAAAGTATAAGTTGAAGTCTGGAAGTATAACAATTCATTAATTTTAGATTTGATGCTTGGGACACTTAAAGATAGTTCTTTTATTTGGATAATTACCTTTGGGAAACTATGTGGACTGGAAGTGATGGAACAAAGAGATGTGCAACTCCAGCAGGTGGTAATGTGAATTCATTCTCAGTTGATTAAACAATTACTCATAATCATGCAGCATTATTTATTGCATTTGCATCATCAGCTGATAAGGCTGCCGATAAAGTATAATAATTACAAATCTTTAGATGTCTTGGGGTATTAGAAAATTGAAATTATCTTATTTGCCATGTCCAGCTGAATGTGGTACATGTCTTGGACCAGATGCAATTGTTTGTTAAATGTGGGTACCAGTATCATCAAGTTGGATAAAGAATGTAGATGCTGATGGATGGATTGCAAAAGGATCTTAAACAGCTATTAAATCAAGTACTTGTGCAGGAATTCCAATTATTGGTGGTCCTGGTAATTTTGGTAACAATGTATCAATATAAAAAATCTTTGATAAACTTGTTCCACATTATAGAATTAAGGTGATAGCATAATTTTGGAAGATTGATAATTGGGATAATGATAATGCAGTTTTGTCTATTGATAATCAAGAGAAGTGGAAATAAAATGTNAATGAATGAGAAAAAAACTGAATTGAAAGGAATCTTAAAAAATTAGTATTATTCAATTAGAAAGATTTTTAGGAAATGAGTTTCATTTTATTAATACTTAACTTCTCATAAATTTTTCTTCAATATAAAATGTAAACTATATTATTTGGGTATGATGAATTACCATAGATTATTAATTATTATTTAAAGAATCTAATGAATTAAAAAAATGAAGTTAATCATAGAATTCGTATTGAGATTAATTATAAAATTGTAAGTAGTATAATTGGATCACTAAAAATGAACAGTTTTTTATTCTTAATCAAACCAGAAGTCGAGAAATAGGAGAGACACGAATAGATTCACAAGGTAATATACTTTAATGAAGATCTAATAATAGAGCTAATAAATGTAGATGTTAATTAATATAAAAATATTATACGTTTTTTAATATAATAATATAATGAAATTCATTGCACTAGCGATGTTAGTGATGTTAGCAACATCACAAGAATTCGTAGAATTTTACTCTGCTTTTTCAAATGCAGACGTAGGTTAATTGGATGGTTGGACAATACAAGGATAATTGGCAAAAGCTTAAGCTGATAATTTCTTTACTTGTTCAGATGCAGCTGTATTGGGAGGACCTAAAGCATTTGGTAAAGGAGCCATAGTGACTAGACAATTTTAATTACCTCCACATTTTTAGATTAAAGTATAAGTTGAAGTCTGGAAGTATAACAATTCATTAATTTTAGATTTGATGCTTGGGACACTTAAAGATAGTTCTTTTATTTGGATAATTACCTTTGGGAAACTATGTGGACTGGAAGTGATGGAACAAAGAGATGTGCAACTCCAGCAGGTGGTAATGTGAATTCATTCTCAGTTGATTAAACAATTACTCATAATCATGCAGCATTATTTATTGCATTTGCATCATCAGCTGATAAGGCTGCCGATAAAGTATAATAATTACAAATCTTTAGATGTCTTGGGGTATTAGAAAATTGAAATTATCTTATTTGCCATGTCCAGCTGAATGTGGTACATGTCTTGGACCAGATGCAATTGTTTGTTAAATGTGGGTACCAGTATCATCAAGTTGGATAAAGAATGTAGATGCTGATGGATGGATTGCAAAAGGATCTTAAACAGCTATTAAATCAAGTACTTGTGCAGGAATTCCAATTATTGGTGGTCCTGGTAATTTTGGTAACAATGTATCAATATAAAAAATCTTTGATAAACTTGTTCCACATTATAGAATTAAGGTGATAGCATAATTTTGGAAGATTGATAATTGGGATAATGATAATGCAGTTTTGTCTATTGATAATCAAGAGAAGTGGAAATAAAATGTAGCTTAAGTAGAAGATAAGGAATACTTCATTTGTGATAAGATCAGTCCAGGAGGTGTTGATGGAACAGAAAAGGTTATTAATGTTAACTTTGAAACTCCACATAATTATGGTGCTGCCCTTGTAAAATGGACATCCACAATCAAGAAGTCATCAAAATAGGCATCTTGGGGTATTAGATAATTCCAATTGTATGTTGCATAATGTTCAAGCAATTGTGCAACTTGTACTGGACCAAGTGTTGAAGATTGCACAGCTTGTGTTTCTCCTTACGTATTATTGGACCCAGAAGATGGAAATGGATCTGGTTGTGTATTGAAAGGAGATTGGGTTGAATTCACATCAGAATTCTAAGGAGCAGGTTGGACAGCTAATGCAGATTGGAAAGTAGCTGATGGTAAAAATGGACCTGATTTTACATCATAATGCGGAGAATTCAAATTCTTTGGTGGTTTTGATAAGACAGGAAAAGATGCTAAAATCACTAGAAAATTCAATTTACCTCCACATAAAAGAATTAGAATTTCATTTGAAGCTTGGAAAATTGATAATTGGAATGGAGAAGATTATTTTGTTAAAGTTGATGGATTAAATGTATGGTAAAGAACATTTGGATTTGGAGATCCTGGACTTGCTGATATTTGTGGTGGAGATGGATTTGAAAATTATGCCATAGTTGATTTTGTTATTGGACATGAAACACCCACTTTGGATTTACTTATATCTACCACTATTGGAAAAAGCAATGATAATGCTTCGTTTGCACTTAAAGGATTTAAACTCTATTATGAAAAACCAGATGCTTGTGCTACTCTTTATACAGAATGCAATTATACAGGTAATCATTGTATTCCATTAATTAAATAGGAAAATCATTTAACATGTGTGAAGATTTACCTAATTTCTAATTAGCTAAATATCCTAGCAAAATCAAATCAATTTAAGTCCCAGCTGGAGCCAAAGTCATTCTCTTTGATGAAATGGATTATAATGGTATTTTAATAGTTCTATAAATAGGAAAAACAATCGAATACACCGAAAATCAAAAGTGCATTGAAGAATATCAATACAAATTCCTTTAAACAAACTCTTAAAGTTATGTCTTAACAGCCAACAATTGATATAATAAATAGCATATAATCATAAAAATCCAACCTTTTTTTTGGTGTTTTTGCTCCGATCTTATTTTGGTTCATTTTTATCATTTTCTAATATTTGTTATCCCTTTCCTTCAAACATGTCAGATAATGTATTTTCATAACTTTACCATATATTTTCTTCTAAATAGTAGAAATCTTTAATTTACTTTTTTTCATGTTTGAAGACACATTTTCATTTTTACTTTATTGCTGTTATGGTTGTCTTTTTTTCATTTGTTATAATGTTTTATTCACTTTATTAATTGCATAATATTAGAT
The DNA here is from genome assembly GCA_905182995.1 of Paramecium octaurelia. NCBI lineage: Eukaryota > Ciliophora > Oligohymenophorea > Peniculida > Parameciidae > Paramecium > Paramecium octaurelia. The sequence continues at coordinate 673,880 of CAJJDP010000004.1, forward strand.
GAAATAATTTGCCATAGGAGTAAAGTTGATTTAACATATCTTCTCCTGGTCAATTTGATCATCTAAAATGTAGACACTCAAGTCTTCGTCTTTATCCCTTACTTTATACTAAGCTCTTTCCTTTTCATTTAATCTCTTTATGTAATCCTACTCCAATTATGAAAATGCTGATTTATAATTGTTGCATCTATTTTCTAAGGAATGAATGGTCAATAACAAAGGATTTATAATGTCATTTATGAGAATTTTGTTATGATATTGGTCATCTACGACTTTGCAATCGAACACCCATGTTAGAGTGTAGATCTTGATTACATTACTATAACCATAATACAAAGAAGAGTCATTCAACTTGAATGAGTATTCTGCTTAAGGGTCAAATTTGAGGGCCAACTCTAATAAATCCAACACTCCTTAGAAATTCGTAGTTTATATTGATTTGTTGTAAAGTTCCTTATCCTTTTAAATGCGATCTTTGTTGAGCTTGCAAATCCATGATTATCTGAGATTTGTTATGACTATATCTTATTTATGAATAGTACAAATTAAGCACTTATCTATATTGATTCCAGCTCGGATTATATAAGGTGTGTTTCTACATCCTGTCCACAAGGGTTAAGCTGGAATTAGTAATTGAATGAATACCTTTCAAGAAATTGAGATCGTCCTCTTCGACATTCATTTTTTTTTAAATTAATTAATTTATGAATGCTCACAATTATTAATGTTATTGATTTAATTATTAAGAAATAAGTTATATCTATCATTTTTAAATCCTCATTCAAATGTTAGTTGGTCATAGATTAGGACTGATTGAGCATCCCTGAGATTAATATTGATAAATGTAACATGGGGGTATAATTCAATATAATATCTTTCTTAAGATTTTTCTAACAATTTAATTATGAGCAATCATATAATTAATATTTAATCAAATGGGATGCTCCTTAAAAAAAGAAAAACAAATCTCAACTATCAATATACACGAGCAAAAAACTTATTATTTTGTGATAATAAATGGAGACAAAGAACTCAAAAAGCATAAAAAGGCAAGCAGATTCTCAAATTCAATACCAATTTTGGGCTCCATAGGTATTATTTAACATTCAGTAAAACTAGATTATAGTACGATAATACAGAGAAGAAATAAACTTTTTCAATCTTAAATTGATCGAAATGCATCGGAAATGCAGAATATTGAGATTATAGCCTAGGAAAAACAAAAAAAATGAGTTAATATTTATATTCTAAAGGATCATCGAGATAATTTATATTATATCAATGACCAACTTTTATTGTATCATATTGATGTTAACGATAAAAATTTGATAATTGTAATGTAACTTTTTCATTTGGAGATATTAAGATACTTTTAAAAATCTTAATTCCTCCATTATAGAGGTTAAAAAATAGTGATTAATTTGATATCAATTTAAAAATGATTAAAATATTATACTTTCTATTATCCACAAAATATTATCCAGTTTTAATCAATCTTAACTTGAAGAACTAATGAAATGGCTCACTACTGAAATCTCCAATGACAAATTTTCTGAACTCTGGCATAATTTAAGGGAATATAATAAAGTTAAAAATATATATTTATCAAAACTTCAACTAATATCGTTCAGAACAATATGGATGATGAATTAGAAATTGAGAATCACTACATTATTCAACTTCAAGAATTATCTTATACATATGCTATATTCCTTAATAATAATAAATATAAAAAAATCAAAAAAAGGCTCTGTCTACAGAAAGTCATGAATTATTCTTGCTTCATAAAGTTTTTTATGGTTCAATTGGATAAACACTATAATACTTTAGTTCTAAATATTAATTTCAGAAGATATTGAATCTATTTAAAAATAGGAAGAAACATCAAAACACAAGTATGTTATCAAAATATATAGTAATACAGAAAATACAATAGTCATAAAGTGATAAAGATATGAGTAGAGGTATCTATGATGAGCAAATTAATTATACAAGCATAATTATGTACATCTATAAATAAACATCAGATCTTTCAGCAGTCAAAACTCTGGAAAATGTGAGTATAAAACGGTCAGGAATATTAAGAATTATTATGCCGAATAAATTTTTTGCTGTTTCTGATAAAAATACCTATGGTAGTCTTTCTTGCAGATTTTAAGTAAATACTTATTTAATATATTAAAATATACAATTTAAAATTTACAAATCAAACTAATTCTATTGATTCCGGTTTTCGAACATAGATTTAAAAATCATAAAATCTCTCAATTGCCAGATCAAATAAAAATAGCATAAAAGTTAAAGCTAGTGCTAAATATAGTTGTGGTCTAGAATATAGAATGAAATATATACGAGGCTAGATATCTATAGAAGTTAAATGATGGAGACAATTCATGGTCATTCACCATAATCAATATTAGCCAATAAACAAGAATTGATAGTACGATGAAAAATATGGTGAAGTTATAATTAGTATAAGTAAAAGTGAAGATCTTAAGGTTAACAAGAATAATGACTATTCCGTATATAAATACTCCATCTTCAAAAAATTCCATTGTCATACCATCATCCATGTTTTAGTTTTCTGTCGAAAATGTGCAGACTAGAAATATGATCAAGCCTTGAACCATTCCATTAAAAACCCAGAGCCAGAACTTAATAATTGTAAAAATTGGTTATTATCTAAATTAAACATATACATCTGGTTTATCCTCCAGCAAATTATGCTAAGTTTTACTCCATTGTAAATATTCTGAAGAGGGATGCATTTCATCAAAGAGAGCATAGAGCACCTAAGGGAGAGCAGCAAAAACAGTGTTAAACAATGAAGATAGCCATTGATCGTATAAGTATTACCCACTGAAACCATTGAGGAATCCAAACCAAAAGTAGGGAGTGATGAAGACCTAGTTCTTAAAGAAAATGTATAGAATGGTAAGTGCATTTCTTCTTGAACACTCAACCCCATAATAAAACATTAATCGCTTAAGATGCTTGAATTCTTGGATTGCAAAGTCAGCAGCCCTTGCAGCTTGGGTTCCTTCGACTCCTTAAATTCCCACACCAACATGAGCCTTTGAGATAAATGATCAAAATTACCTCATTAATCATTGAAACATCATTAGCTCCATCTCCTATAGCCAAAGTATAAGCCTTGGGGAGATTCTCTTTAACCAAAGCTACAACTTATTGTTTTTGTTTTGGAGACACTCTAGCCACTATGACTACTTTAGCATAGAAAGCTCTCTTGATTAGCATTGATTTAAGTTGTGGATTATCCAACATTACTGTCAATGCCTATCCACTAAGTACCAATGCAATATTAGCTGATTCATTGCAATAGTGCAAAAACACCTCCTCAATACTTCCAACTGTAATTTCAGTAACTACTTAGAGCATATCCTTGCTGTCAATTAGATTGCATGAATATCCTATTGAAATAGCAGTTTCAACTTTATCCCCAGTAAGAACCCAAACTTTGATTCCAGCTGACTTTAAATCTGAAATAGTTTATCCTACATCATCTGCTAACAAGTCTTCAACAGCTGTAATTCCTAGAAATTCCAAATTCAATTCAAGTTTCTTTTGTAAATTATTCATCATCTCTTCATCTTTGTCTTCTTATGCCTTTTTATATCTATAAAATTAATAAAGAATGATACTCTGCCAAGTATATGTCCATTTGAGTTTAAGTGAATGTCTTTCTGCCTAACATTAATGTTCTGTATCCTTGAATTGCGAATTGATGAATTACCTGTTAATGTTTGCATTCTCCTATTAATTCAAGTAATACTTCATCTGCACCTTTGCAAAATAACACATATTCATTTCCTGTTTTGACTACAATGGTCATTCTCTTTTTTTCACTGCTAAAATCAAAATTCATCACTCTATGGAATTGAGTTTTGTTTATGGTAAGATGATTATTATTATCGATGCCTTAAAATATATACCCTCTTTATTCACAATATTCTAATATTGCTAATTCATCAGGTGAAGATCCTATCAATTTATTTTTTGATTTTACAACAGAATGACATAAACTCATGCACAATAAGGCTTCTTTTTCATTTTAAGCAAATAGTTCTCTAAATTGCATAGAATTTTTAGTTAATGTACCTGTTTTATCAGTGAAAACTATATTGATTTCTCCTAATTATTCAATCAAATTAGATTGATGTGATTTTGAATTTGGCATTACTTTGTCTGACTCCAACATCTTCGCTTAACCAAACTTGACTAATTCCACATTTACTACCAGAGATATTGGTATGAAGTATGAAAGCAATGAAAACCATAATCCAAAATCAATGAATACGTCATCTCTTATTAGTCCCAAATAGGTATAATTAAGATGATTGTTTGTCCATATGAATTCATAAATAGAGGACATCAGACAAAACAATACCAAACTGATTGATATAGAAATGATACAGATTCTCATATACTATTCTAATCTACTTCTCTTCGTCCTTTCTTGAGAGCAATTCAACATAATTTTACAGTTCATGCCACTGTAAATACACAAGCCTATTATCCACTCTGTATTTTTGAGCATGCAACCTCTTTCAATAAAGTTACCATAATTTAATGAATCCACTTAAGAATTACTAATTTGATAGGTTCCTGATAGTTTATACAGTATTGGGTTCTTCTAATCGTATACAAACTTTACATTGTTATTTTTCTCCTTGTGATTAATTACTATATAAATACAAAGTTTATTGCATTATCTATATGGTATCTTTATTATAAATCATAGATTGAATATTTTTATTTTAAATTTGTCTCACCATCAATTTACTTAGTCTCCACATATGCTATACCTCCTTAGTAACTAGATGACAATATCAAGATATCGCATGGAATACTTTCATTTTCCATGACCAATATAATGTCTGCTTAATAGATATCCTTCCAATTGCATTCTATAAACTAATTTTCAAAGTATTTATGTGATTTACGATTGTTCTCTTCTTGATCAGATTTATATCTATTTTAATTAGAGTTCTAACCTCGAATATTCTTCTATGGCATCTTTCAAAATACTTATACTCATCATCATTGCCAAAGGTCCATAAATAGTTGGAACACCATTTGTATAAGAAGTGGCAGGAATGATCTATAATATGCCAATAACAATGAAATAAATATTGGCAGGTTACGTAATTTACTTAATAAAAGCATATGGAAGAAAAGTAATCCAGGTGGCCTTCATTGTTGTAATAATGTTTGGTTTATTCTTCATGGGAGTGTCATCTGGTAAGATAATGTTTTCTGTCTATGAAATCTATTCATTTATTTAGAAGTAACTATTCATTGAATGAAATAATATTTTCTACAAATATATTATATATGTGCTTTTTCTTAATTCATACAATACAATATTAAGAAAATAACTTTTTAACATAAATAATTGATTAAAATTTAATTGTCAATCTTAATTTGTGGCACTTTTATCATCATCATCAATAACTCCATCAACTATTCCAGAATCTTTTGATAGAATCTCATTCCTTATAGATTCATCAATTTTTATATTAACACTAGAGGGATCAAATTGTTTTTCTTATTCATCCTATTGATTGATATCTTCATTAGTTTCATTTTTGTTTTCCTCCTACTCATTCACATTCTCATTCTCATTCTCATTCTCATTCTCATTCTCATTCTCATTCTCATTCTCATTCTCATTCTCATTCTCATTCTCATTCTCATTCTCATTCTCATTCTCATTCTCATTCTCATTCTCATTCTCATTCTCATTCTCATTCTCATTCTCATTCTCATTCTCATTCTCATTCTCATTCTCATTCTCATTCTCATTCTCATTCTCATTCTCATTCTCATTCTCATTCTCATTCTCATTCTCATTCTCATTCTCATTCTCATTCTCATTCTCATTCTCATTCTCATTCTCATTCTCATTCTCATTCTCATTCTCATTCTCATTCTCATTCTCATTCTCATTCTCATTCTCATTCTCATTCTCATTCTCATTCTCATTCTCATTCTCATTCTCATTCTCATTCTCATTCTCATTCTCATTCTCATTCTCATTCTCATTCTCATTCTCATTCTCATTCTCATTCTCATTCTCATTCTCATTCTCATTCTCATTCTCATTCTCATTCTCATTCTCATTCTCATTCTCATTCTCATTCTCATTCTCATTCTCATTCTCATTCTCATTCTCATTCTCATTCTCATTCTCATTCTCATTCTCATTCTCATTCTCATTCTCATTCTCATTCTCATTCTCATTCTCATTCTCATTCTCATTCTCATTCTCATTCTCATTCTCATTCTCATTCTCATTCTCATTCTCATTCTCATTCTCATTCTCATTCTCATTCTCATTCTCATTCTCATTCTCATTCTCATTCTCATTCTCATTCTCATTCTCATTCTCATTCTCATTCTCATTCTCATTCTCATTCTCATTCTCATTCTCATTCTCATTCTCATTCTCATTCTCATTCACATTCTCATCAATTACATTCTCACTTTAATTCTATTATTCTTGTTTATTTTCCTCACTTTGAACATTATCTTATGTGGTTTTTGCAATAGTTTCATTTGTTGTTTGGATTGATTCAATTATCTTTTGAATTCCTGGTATTAGTTTTGGATTATACATATGGATCTTATGCTTAAGAGACTCTTATAATTTTGATCTCTTTAATCTTTGGAATTAGTCCATGTCTAAGGTGAATTGATGTAGCTATTTAATATCTTCCACAAGTTCAGATGGTATCACAGTAAGATGTTTTAATTCTAAAATATGAAAGTTATATTCTGATCCCAAAAACAGAAATTTAGCTTCAAAATGAATTGGTTTACCCTTTTCCAATTTTTAAAATGTTTCACTTTAATATTAAGAGTCCCTTACACCAACGATAATATCAGGCAAATCATCAGTTGATTCAGTTGGATCCATCTTTAAATACACCCAATAATTGAAACTGAAATTTGGATCATGATTAGGTTTTGTTTGAATAAAATCACTAAAATTAATTTTGTTTATCATACCCTTTCCATGAAACTATTTTATCCTTGAAATAGGTTTCAAATTGATGTCTTGCTTTCAAACCATTATCAACAAATTAAAATTTGCCACAAAATTATAGGAAATCCACCCACGTTTTGTTCGAATAGATATTTGCTTCAATTTATGGTTGCTCCTTCTCTGTAAAATATTCAAAGTAAAAAAACAAACAAAGTATGATTGTCAATAAAACCAAGGCATATTTTCTAGATACTACCACTATGCAATTGCCAAATCTAAATTAAAGCACTTAATCGTTGATATTTGGTAATTAAAAGTATTTTCTTTTTTCTAATTCTTGATTACAATAGTAGCATCTCTTTATAATCATCTTGACATTTATTTATTTTATTTACTTTTGTTGATTGAAACACCAATGGGATTATAAATATGCACCAAATTCCGAAATAAAATAAAGAAACAAAGGAAATTATAAATGAAGCTGGAGATGGCACTTATTCTAAAATACTTTCCCTAGCTGCACCACAATTAGGACAAACAGGTTGTGTTGAATTAACTGCTGTCTCAGATTACTCTTCATTCTCTGTCTTTGAAATTAACATAATTAATTATATTATTGATAAAATTCCATCATTTTTTTTACTATTTTATTTAAATTAAATTAAAATGTGCACACCATATTACAAGTTAAATATTATCTAACAACAAAAAGGAGAGATTCAACCAACAACTATAATATTTTGGAATATTTTGTTATAAATCAATTTTAAGAAAAAATTTAAGCAATCAATAATCCTTATCCCAATTAGGATCACGGGCTTTTTCAGGCTTGTAAACATTCTAAGCAGTGGCAAGATCATTCTAGTCTACTAATTACACTGTACTTTAATTTCTTCGGTAATCAATTTACCAACCTGGATAGCCTTTTAAATATCTTTTTCACTATGCAATTTATTTTTGGGTGGCAAATAAGGAGGTTTTAATTCTCTATTAATGAGAAGATCCTAAATTATACATTCCAATATACATAATCAAATCTTTCGAAAAAAGGGTTGTTTTTTAAACTAGCATAAGAGGATCCTAGTCTGAGCTCTGGAGTTTTACTCAACAATTACTCAATCAATTTCTTTGCTTTTCTATCTTTCAATACTGAGGGAAACGTTAACTATTTCTTTTAAATTTCCTCATATATTTCATATCTAATAAATGGTTCATTAAAAAATATACGGGTCATCTGCATCTTCAGCATATGGAACATTTCCACACATAAATTCATACAAACAGATTCCTATGGACCATAGATCAACTGAATATGTGTATCCTTTGCCTGTTAAAATTTCTGGGGCCATATAATGAGGAGTTCCAATAATAGTGTATGTTCTACCATTTTTACTCTTTAAATTCTTAGCTGTTCCTAAATCAATCAATTTCATGAACCCCTAATATTTATAGATATATCTATAATACTTTTTCATCAATCATGATATTCTCTGGTTTAATATCTCTGTATATGATATTATTCAAATGCAAATATTCCATGCACAAAATCAGAGACCCAATATAGAATTGAGAATCATATGTATTAAGCAATCCAATGTCTCTGATTACATCGAAAAGTTCCATTCCTCTGATATACTCTTCCAAAAAATATATATAAGTTGTGTCCTTGAAACTTCTAGCAAAGTGCATTATAAGTGGAAAGTTAACAGTTTCCAAGGCTATTTTTTCTTAGGCCAAATGCTTTTCAAGATTTTATTCAATAATTTGAGCTTTCGAGATACATTTTAAAGCATATATCTTTTTATCCATTTTGTTATGCACCAAATAAACATTTCCAAATTATCCCGAACCTAATTTCTTCACATAAATCAATTGATCCAATTAAAAATGCTTAAAAACATCCTATTTTTGACCTTCCTCCTTCTTTATAAACCTATCATGGGCTTTTTCATTCTTAGCAAAGATTTGCTCTAAGGATCCTCCAATAATCTCAAAGAACTATTTAAATGTTATTGTTGCTATCATTCCTTCATCCTTCATTATAACAGGCTCTCCCAACTTAACATTTTCTCCTTGATCTAAAAATTTATCTCCAAACATTTATCCTTTCTCTAAGATTTCCTTTCCGTACCTTACTGACCCTTACAATACAATAATTATCTCCCTACACGCTTAACCTTTCTCTATGATTACTTCATCACTTTTCTTTTGTGTCTGTTGCATATTGCTCACAATTCTTTCCACTTGCAATTTAGTCAACTTGCTAAGCACAACATGTCTTTCAAATGCCCATCGCTAAAGATTACTGTACATAATCAATTATATCTTGTCTCCCAAAATTCTTGTTAAATCATCCCTTGCTAAAGCTAAAACTGTGGCATCCTCTTTAATTGCTTTCGCAGTGGCCCCCCTAACTGAATTCTATTATAATGCTTATTCTCCCAAAGAATCCCCTGCCTTCATTATTCTTAGTTCTTTCCCTCCTCTAGATATCTATATTTCTCCCTTTTTTATGATAAAGAATGAGTCAGCCTGATCTCCTTCATTTACTATAATCTCTCCAGCTTTGAAATTTAAATTTATTAATGCCGATGGAATTGCTGCTTTTTAATCATCAGTTAATGATTCTATTTGTAATATGTTAAAATACCAAAAAACGGCACTTTATTAATGAATTCCTTATTCTAATCATAGTCCTTTTATGAAATTGATTCAATAGCTTTTCTCACAGTATTTCTATCAATTGCCCAGAATGCACAATCTAAAAATGTAACATTTTTTACCTCCTACTGCCTTAACGGTAGCGGATCTTGGTGCATTATATAATAAGGCCAGCTCTCCGAATGCTTCGCCGCTTTTTAAAGTTTTTTTTAATTCATTATTGATGATAATTTAGCACTATCCACGCTCGATTAGAAAGTATGAACTTGCCTTATCTCCCTATTTAAAAACCATTTCACCATCATGAACAGTGCAATAAAACATTTTATCAATTACTTTCACTCTTAACTACTAAAATTATTTATATACTTGTCTTCTGGTTGTAATTACCCAAATATAAAGCTATTTCCAAAAGCATTCAAAAGCAATTAAAAATCAAATGGACTTTTCACTTTCTCTTGTTTTTGCACATTCTCATAAATAACTTCTTGATCGATAACTGCAGCTATCTTTGCCATCTTCTTTTGCTCTTTTCTTTTAGGCTAAGTTGTATAGAATTTTAATAAATACTTCGTTCTCTTATTTTGCTTAATCGATTGATTAAGCTGGTTCTTCCTATTTCTCAGGTGCTTGAGCCTTAACCTCATCAGGTTTTGGGGGATGAACTTATTAAATAGGAGGAGGTTAGGATGTGTTCACTTCTATATCATTTTTATCATTAATTGGACTTTACCGACAAATGTTGCCCATTAATGATTATATTTATTTATTAATAAAATAAATGGAAATAAATTTATAATGTTTATCTTAGCTGTAGTTTCAAATTTCCTCTTTTATTTTAAATCATCTTTCCAAATATAAATATAGATTTCAAATACTTTTATCATATTTTTTATATAAGTGTTAGTTCAATTGAAGAGATTTAATGTTAAATTAATTCACTTGACATTTAAAGAATTAAATAATATTGTATCTTAATTGGGCTTCTAATTAAAATTTGTTCAGTTAGATATAAAATTTATTTCAAATAAATTATCATAAGATTTTATTCTATCTTATTCCTGATTCATATACAAATGGGCAAGATCATCAAAATGAGTTTCAATTTATATTATTTTTGATTTCATGTTTTATTTTCTCACTCTACTCATTTTTGTTGAATTCTTTTTTCACTTTAAAGCGATGGAGATTCCAAAAGGAGGTTTATAATTTAGGTATTTATAATATATAAGTTTACATAGCATAATTTTAATTCATAATTTCATTTATTTTGCACAAATTATAAATTATGTCTGATTTCTATCTTTGTCTAATTTCATAAAATAAAAAAAAATTATTCTTTGTGAATAAGGTTTTATTTATAGGTTGCTAATTTCGCTTTAATAATTTTCAGAGCCGAAGCATTGTTATAAGCTTAACTTTTGAAAGCTTAAATAACATTAGATTGTAAATGAAAAGTAGAACTAAAAAGATCGCTGTTTATTTTATTAAAAGTTAAATAAATAATGTGCTACCAGCATATTTATTATATTTTTCAAATTATTTTATTCGTCTAATCTATTATTATTGATAAAGCTCCTAGTTTTACATTTGTATTATTAAATTTAAATTTAATTTAAAATAAGGAAATTCTTACCTTCTCATAATGACTTATAACTTACTCCTCAAATGAAAACTTAACAAATAAAATATTTATAAGATTACAATCATAAATTTATTTGAATTCCGAGCAATCAATTATAAATAAATCAGAACCTGTGCTAATTAAAAAATACCTAATAGGTATGTATAGCAAATTGATAGTAGTAAAATACACAAAATAGATTCTTAGCTATTTTTCATTTTTACAAAAATAGAACAATAAAAAATACATAAAAGCAGGTGATGACACAATCATTAAAAAAAAATTAGAACTTACTTGTTGAATTTTTATAATTTCAATAAACAAAAGCAATTTTTGTTTAAATTGGACATTTGAAAGTTGATTTCATAATTTTTATTGCTCCAAGATTATTCAATAAAATTTAAACTGATATTATGAATTTTTTAGCAGCTTTGAAATTAGAAAGAAAAGTAAAGAATATTAAAGGAGAAATAATTGAAAAAACTATTTGATAGAAATATAATTTCAAAAATGTAGTTTGAACATTATCGTTAAAAATTAGTATAAGAGCAGGGATTTTCACAAAGATTTTTTTTTGTAAATACTTAGAGATTCAAAATAGACAAAGTGTTTTATAATCAAATTTTAGTATTTTTCAATATGTATCATTCTCATAGAGATGGGAAAATAACATTCAATAATATATATTCAATATTTATTTGACAAACCAATCCAAGTATTATGACGGTAGGAATGATAATCGATTTATAGATATAATTGAAAAATGAGAACTATTGATATTTTTGTACATTCAAATTGGAAATTTTTAAGCTTCATTAAGACAGTTTTGGGTTCTTAACTCAGACAACCAACTGGAAAGAACATTAAATTTGAGAATCAATGATTAAAATATTATATAATACGGAATTTTAAGATATGTTGAACAGTTTAATAAATCAGATTGACTGAAATTTTATATATATAAAATATTATTAATGAACACTTAGGATGAGATACTTTTGTTAAAGAAGTGCATCTGTGAATTTTTAAATAAATTACTTCCCACTATTAAGGATCCATTAATTTTAACTAGATAAAGACTTAGTTAATTTAAGACTGTGCTATTAGATGAACTAAAAACCATATCGGATGTGTACTTCTATGTCTAGACACTTTAATTTCAAGAAGGGTTAGTCTTAAGAACTGATACAAAGATTGAACATGACAGAAATCCTTCAGGAACGAATTTAGGCATGATGAACTTAAATTCAAACCCAACTATATCAGAAAGAAGAGTAATTCCTAATTCCTTTGGTCTAAATAGAGGATTAGATACCTAATAAATAAATGTTGGAAACTAAGCAAATATAAAGATTGAGAATGCATCCTTAAACTGTTAGCAAAATCAAATTGTTGAGGATTAGTAAGAGAAAGAAATTCCAAAGTTGGGCAAAGATATATTTTTTAAAAGACCTTCAACAAGAAAGTTATCTATTAAGACTAAAGATACAAAATCTATAGAAAATAATTATAAACCAATTGATGAAATTTAAAAATTAAATGTTTATGGATAAAGAGCAGATAATTTTAGTGTTCTGAATAATTATTCTAAAAAAATACCCTTTTTTGATAAAGAGACATTGCTAACTGAGATTAAGGAGAGTGAAAAAATTATTCGTAAGAACACAACTACTTTAAATGCTGTGTATAGTAGAAGTTTTGAAATTATGACTGGCGACAAAGAATAAAATTCTGAATAATTAAATAGCATTTAACAAGGCTTGCGTGCATAATAAGATTTAAGAGAATTATAAAATGCCTAAAGGAATGCTACATTGAAAGGGTATTCGATTTATGCTAAGAAAGATAAGGATATTGCAAAATAGAGAATGGATGAAATTGCATAAATTAATGATAAAAAGAAACTATATTTTTGATGAATATATTTAATATATAGATTAATTAATAAATTATACCCAACAGATAAAATACATCTTCAATATGTTGATTATCTTCAACGTTGGATACAATTAATCTTGTTTTGTGTAAATTTGCTCTCCAATCTAATGTTTGGATTTTCACTATCCCCATTGTTAAGGAAATTTTATTAGTTTTTCAAGTCAATAGTAGGTAAAAAATTATTAAACAATGAAAGATATTTGTAATTTTCACAATTTGTTTTACTGTCTTTTCGGTAATTATGATAATACCAGGAAATATAATTAATGAAAAATATGGAATTGAATTAGTATTATGTTAGGGATAAAGAATCATTACAGTATTCAAGGTTGTGTCTTAACTTTTATAGGTTCAATATTTGCAATTTTAATCAATGTTTCTTTTTGGTTTTTCTTTATTGGATAATTAATTTCTTTGATAGGATTTCCATTTAGATTGAAAAGCGCTTCTAAATGTGTTGCTAACTGGTTTTTTTCAGAAAATAGAATCAAATAATGGTGATTATAGTGTTAGTTTTCAATGCAAGTTCAGGAATCTCTATTTGAATCCCGTCTAATTGTGATAAGAGATTTTTAGATCTACAATCATCCAACTGATGAATAAATTAAATTAGGACGTGCTCTAAATGGAAGTTTGATGATTTTGCTATTTGGGTTGATGATTTTATCATTTGTATCACCAATTTTGTTTTTCCTAAGTAAGCCAGTCACTCCTACTAGTTATAGTGCTTCAGATGTATGAATATCTTATATCAATAGGAATGAGTTAGAGAAGATTATCACTAAGCCATGTAATAGTAACTAGCAATCCTGATTTCATATTACTGACAATTAGTTTTACATTCATCTTAGGAACAATAACACTGTCTACTTTGCAGATGGAATATTTTATATCTCCTTTAGTAATTTAGTTTTGGTGGGTGTGATGGCTGGATTAATTGGTGATTTTTGCGTTGGAACTGCCATAAGGAAGACTCAAACTTATAAAAAAGTGTTGAGAATTTGTAATATCTTAGTGACTGTACAATTTGGTATGCTCATTCTAGCCCTGCATGTAAACAAAGTATTCTTCTTTATTGTTTATTTTTTTTTGTGTGGAAGCTCTGCCATTATGGCTTTGGCTTTTGAATTCTCTTGTGAATTTGTTTTCCGAAAATACTACAATTGCTATGTTGGGACTCTTTGGTAACCTTCTTAATTTTTGAAAGGAATTCCTGAAATCTTAATCCTTAAGGTATCTAGAGTCCTTGATTTCTTTAGGGAGGCAATTAGTTATGTTCCACTTTGGCTATGATATTTTATGTTAATCTTAATTTGTAGCTCTAATTTTTTGACTATGAAAATTGACGAAAATCTTAAGAGATCAGGATAGGCTATTCAATTTGATGATAGAATTGAAAAGAAAAATACTGAAGTCACATTGTTAGATTAATAAAATTCTAATGTTAACAAACGATGATTATTGATAATATATATAAATTAATATAATTTATGCTAAAGGTAATTGGATTTTTATTATTGATACATTCAGCCATCTCATTAATCAGATATAGAAAACATTTAATCTACAAGGACATGGCTGATTAATATCATATACCTTTGGATGTAATAATACATTTATAAATCTGATAGATCTTATTGGAAATAATTGTGGGATTTGCTTTGAATATGTTTTTTGGAGTTATTATGGATAAAAAATTTGCTAACATTCATGAATTTGCTCATAAAAAGACGTACACCTTGAATTTTACTATCATAGCTATGACTAGGCATTCTAAAGACCTAATTTCAGATAACCTGGGGGTAGAGGAGGAGTATTATAATCTGTAGTAAAAGATAAAATTGGAAATTTTGACATCAACCATTGATAAATTTGTGTACATTAATATATCTGTTTTTATACATATTTAATTCATCTAAAATAATATAATGCTCTTGCTGTAAGTCCTTAAACCTTTGATTCATCTTCGGTTTAATTAAGCCAATATTCTTCAAATAAGGCCCTGTCTTCTGGGTTAGAAGCATCAAGCCTAGTCAATTATAAATATTCAAATGTTGGATGATCTTTCTAAGTAATATTAATTAATCTTTTACTAAAAATTATGGGATTTCAGTTCCTCTCCATATCCAAGCTCCACTGATTTATAGATCTGGAACATCTCCATAGACACCATGAATAGCAAATACCCATTTTTTAAAACGAGGATCAGTTCTTTATAGAAATCCATTGCAATTATTTCTAAACGAAATCAAAGCCTTCCCCTCTTATTCAGCCTTAATGTATTTAATATTCCAAATAGACCATCCTTAAGAATCAAAAATGTTCCAAAAGGTTTTAAATTCAGCAGCAAAATCTTTTGATGCTAAAAATTATCTTTTCCAATCGTCAATGTTGAAAGTTGATTGAGGTAATAAATCAAGCTCACATTATTATTTTTTTGGTTTCTCTTCTTCATCTTCATCTTTTGGAGAAGCCTTTTATTATTAAGTATTTTATGGCTATTATTTTTACTATTATTATTATTATTATTATTATTACTCATATTATAATGGAAAAGGTTTTACGCAATATTTCGTCTTTCCATAATACTTAATTTATAGATATATTTTACATCCACAAATGCAGGTATTTCTGATACTTATTTGTACCATCTAGATATATTTGGAATAGTAGCTCTGTATTGTTTATCAAATGCAAAGGAAAATAATCTTTAGAAATATGTTGCCAAATTTAAATCAGCAATTGTCAATAATTCGCCAACCAAGAAATTGTTGGTTTTAAAGTGATTTTCTAAGATTTTTAATTTCCAATTCAATTCTTTTTTTATTTCTTCTTATTTTTAGGGTGTTGTCAATCCAAAACCAAGGATTGGCAATAGTAAACCAAGTAGAGCAGGTTCCAATTCGAGCGATGTAAAATCTAACCATTGTCTTACTTTAGCTTATTGAAAATCTGTTATTCCAACCAAAGGGGTTCCTCTGGCAACATATTACAATATGGCGTTGCTTTCAGCTAGATATCCTTCAGGTGTTTCTAACAAAGGAATCTTACCTACAGGGTTCTTAGCCAAAAACGCTGGTGTCTAATGCATATAAAAGATTTGTACTTCTAAAGCTTTAAATTCTACAAAATCATTAATAATTTAAACATTGGCTAATTGAGCAGCCACTATTATCTTGCCAACTCTTGGATTACCAACCGTATAAGTGAGTTTAAGTGACATGAAAATATCTTTTTATTAAATTTAATTTTTTAAATCCAGATTAGGTGCAAAACAATTAGATTAATTCATTTTTGGTTGTTATTTTAAGTAAAAAATAAAATTAATGTAATGATCCAAAAATTTATGTTTCAAAGAATAAATTTTAGATTTGGTATGAAAATTGACATCAATAGTCAGCGTAGGCCAGGAGAATGACCCATTGCTGACATTAAGGAAGTAGAGAAAGCAATAACTTAAGAAAACAGTAAAAACATAAAGATAGATTGAGTATTATTATTAAGTATTGATTTTATTAATTAAAATGTCTCTTAGCCAATTATATGGGAAATAAACAATCAATTATGCAAGTACACTATAAAATTAATCAATTTAAGAGAGCTCAGATAAATGAGATCTCCAAATGATTCACAATCATTTGGATTACGTTAAGAATATCATGATTTTACATAGTTACATCGTCAGCCTGCTGAAACAAAGAAGCATCAACGAGCAAAGTCGACTCTGTAGAATAATTATAGATAAGGGACTCCTATAACAGATTTAGAGGAAGTGGAGGGAGAGAAGTTGTTTGATTAATTTTTTAAGCTTAACAACTCCAAAAGCGACAGCGACTTTATGAGAGATTCTGTGTAAAGAGATTTAAAGCAGCCTGAATCTGAATTTCTAAGGTTTGTGGAGAATGCAATAGAATATCATAAACAATCTGAATTGCACTTCAGACCTACAATTAAAAAGAATTAGCATTTGGAGAAGAAAGCAAAGGAACTTGCTATTTCGAATAGATTGTTGGCAAGTGAAATCAATCGACATAAATAAAAGGAGATCGAGTTAAAAAATAAGATTAAAATATTGCAAAAAGAGTATTAATTAGAGTTGGGTCAATTGATATAGAAGAATGAATGGTTGGAAGAGTTGTTGGTGAAACAAAAAATAGACAATGAGAATTCTTTGTTGGCTGTTAAGAAATCTTTAGAAATGATGTAAGGAAGATGCATGTGTCAAAAGGGGATGGTTGATAAGATAATGAAGGAAGTTAAGTAACAATCTAGGCCATAATATGATCTTCAGGTGACCCATTCATCATCTGAGTTAAGCAGTAACACAGAGGAGGACGATTTCAATTATGATTATATGAGGAGAAGAAAATCTTTATCAAAGGTAATAAAGCAAATAAACATAGACATCAGAGGAACATCAATTCGTACTTGCGAGAAGCAAGAATTCTAGGGAGTTTGCTAGAGATCTCTTTATAAGAAAGAAGCATATACAAGACCCGTATTATACATGAATATTAAATTATAAAATAATGGTTTTCATCAAGAGATTAGTACCCCTTTCAATTTTGTATTGTTTCGAAGGAATCATGTTGGGACTGATTTTATACAATGTTCCTTCTAATTTGATAGATAAAGGCGTTGAGATAAATAGATATAACTTTTCATTCGTTGTGCTATTACCTTATTTGTTCAGATACATAGTTGCACCCTTGATTGACAGTGTAAGTTGGGACAAGATGGGTAGAAGAAGAAGTTAGTTGGCAATTTTGTATTTTGCATTGGGGTATAGTGTTGCTGAAAATTCTTAGAGTTCTGTTATATTTTTCAAATTTCTAATCGCTAGATCCTAGTACATGGTTTTGGAAGGCCTTCTGGATTGTATGTTTGTTGGCGTGCATCGACATCATAATAGCAGCTTGGATAGTTGAAAGTTTGGAGAAGCATGACAGAGGGTATGGAGCATTGGCTCAATTTCTAGGAATTTTGATAGGGGGATTTATTGGAGCATACATCTTTAAGATGTTCAATTCGCTTGAATTTTGTAACACATATATTTATGCCATTCCTCAAGAGATCCCATACATTACACTCTAAAGTTAAATTATAGATTTATTTTTAGTTGCATTCCAAGATTTGTCTTACATATCTGTAGGACTTGCAGTTGCATGTATTATTATCATTCATAATGAAACAACCTCTAATTAAGATGTATGAATGTCATTATATTAGATAATCGAAGCTTACAAATCAGCTCTTGGAGCATTTTCGAATCGCCATTTGATTGTTCTCTTTCTATTTTTTTGTTTTTTCAGAATAGGGTAAATGCCTATTGATTTGGCTCATATTCACTTGATGAGAGGGTAATTGACAGAGGGTTAAATTCAATTTTTAGAAATACTCACCTTTCCAATTGCATGCATTTTACCATACTATATGGCCAAAATGATCAAGACAAGAGTGTTGGAAATTAGACTCATAATCGTATTTTCAATCTATGAAATTGGTATATCAATAATATAAATCTAATTTTAATAGCCATATCAGGAGTGTTTATCATAACCTTGTTTGCTTCTGAGGAGAACTTTCCATTTCCATACAGGGATACTTTATTGAAAATATCATTAATAAGTGTTTGGTTGTTAAATCTGATAAACATCACTCTGGCCCAATCGTTCATTTACAAAAGCACTCAAAGTTCAATAGCTGCAACTTTCGTTGCTTTGTTAAGTAGAAATGCTTGTTATATTTTAAGCCACTGGAATTAACTTTCAATTTATATTTGAAGGATTCGTGGAATATTTATTAGCCAATTATAATTATTATTTGATTTGGGCATGTGGAGTAGGAATTTACGCATTATTTTTTTTCCATTTAGCTTCGAGGGCAACCATGATCGATTAATTGAATTGCGAAGAGTTTAGTTTAGAGATTGATATAAAAAAAGAAAAGCTTCTTATTAATACTGAACTAGCAACCTTGGCATGATAATTAATTAGGATTTTGTATGTAATCATTAGTTACGTATTATTACGTTATTATCATATCACTCTAATATGAATAAGAATATAAATAAAGAGTATTTTAATTTATTTATTTTATATTATCAATTAACATGGATGATCGTTTGATCGAATTACATAAAGTACAAGCATGGTTATCTAGATGTCTGGCAGACAGGACTCATTTTAATTGAACAACTCCAACTCCTCTTAGGATGATGATTTTATGCCTCAATTCTTTCAGAAAATAAAAAAGGCACTATAGTGTTTAGAGAGAATCAAAGAAAATAATAATAGAATGTAGGAGATGTCAATGAAGTATGCTAGAGCAACTACATCAAATGTAGAAAAAGGTATTACCATCATCTGATCTGATTAGAGTTGTCGCGAGAATTAGAGTAAATTATGGCCTAAAATTAACAATATAGTAAAGAATTAAAAGATGCAATGAATGATATAAAAGAAGATGTTGAAAGAAGTGAAAGAGATTAATCAGTAACCAATTTGCATTATAAGAGGATCAACCTGAAACACAAATGAAAATCAATCAGAGAAATGCATTAACTAGTAAAGTTCAAGAAGTTTTGCATGCTTCTTCTCAAATTTCCATTAAATACAAGACTTGTGTTAGAGAGAAAATTAGGAGGTAAACGAAGATCTTAGATGAAAACGCCTCCGAAGAGTTTTTAGATGAAATATGCAATGATCCATAAGTATGCGAATTTTAACGAATATCTAACTAGAAAGCAACATAATTATTACAAGGAAAACTCTATGGAGAAGCTCCTTCTGCTATTCTCACAAATACTGTCTCAGATATATAGGAGAAATACAAAGATATACAATAGTTGGAAAGAGTATTTTCTTTAATTATTAATTAGTCTGTTTAATTAGTATATTAACTATTTGTTGATTTAGCTATCTTAGTTCATGCTTAAGGCTAATAGATCGATAACATAGAAATTAATCTTGACTCAGCTAAAACTTATGTCGGCAAGGCAGAAAAAAGTCTTGTGGATGCAAAGGAAGATCATCAATCAGCTAAAAAGGTATATACCCATTTCATGAATTTTAGAAAATATGTTGTATTATCTTAATTGGTGTAGTAATTTTAGCAGTAATTATAGGACCAGTTGTTGCGACGTCATGAATTTATATTAACAAGTTATTTTTATATATTTTATTGCTCAATTATTTTTATAATTTGTTTTATTTATTTGATATTTGCATTATAATTTTAGAAGATATCTAATAGTATTTTCGGTATAAAAACTATATAAGTCTTTAAAATTTAGAAAAATTTGATCTAATACTTAAATATCAATCATGATGAAAATGAGCAGATCTTTATTAATTTATTGCCCTTTATTTATTTGATTGGTTTGAATTCAAGGGTACATCAAACGATTGATTGTTATGACTAGTAATATAAGCCCTTTCTTTTTTGCTATTTTGTGATCTTCCTCCACTTTAAAGCATTCTATTTAATTATTATTGTTCTCTGCTTGAGCTTCGATAAGGATTCATGATATCTATTTCTCTTTTATTTCTAGAACTGACTTTTTTAATATCATCCTTATGGTGATAGTCAATTGAGGTCACATTATTATTCTTGAATTTAATGCCATATTTTTGACACAGCATATTGGAATAAGGAACCTTTTTATTTTTGATGACTGGTGACTATTCAAAATAGTTTTCATCTTTCTATCTTGCTTATACACTTTGAGCTTATCCGTTATTTCCTATTCTGTTGACACTTAAATCATTATCGGCCAATATTTTATTTTAATTAGCTGTCCTAGTAATTCTACCTCTATCTTTATCAGTTGAATATGATCGTTATTTTATAATCTCATCTTTCATTTGCTGTTTGATGACTTCATTATTAACTAATGAACTAATTGGAGCTATGAAATGAGAAATCAAAATTACCTTTTTAGGGTCTTTGTTTAGGTTCTAAAAGGGTAATATCAAATGATTCAGAATTAAGATCAGCTGTTGATCTACCTCCATTTGTCAAATGTCTTTTCAGAAGCAAATGATAAAAGGTCGTTATTTCATTGTGTTTATTGGCATCTAAACACTTTTAGGCATAATCTATATCTATTCCGTATTATTTTAACTATTTAAGTATTTCTTAGTCAATTGGAATTCTATTGTATCCAACCACAATTCCTGGAGGAATCTCATAAGTTCTTTTATAGATCTTAAACCAAGGATGGTTTCGAATATCATTGATAGTAAATCGTTTTTCTGGATTGACTGTCAAGATTCCTTAAATCATTGATTAAGCCTCCTTAGAGAGATGAGATGGAAGTTAATATGATCCACTTAATATCTTTTTGTAAAGAGCAGAAGTATTTTGATCTTCAAATGGCAAATAACCACATAAACATGCAAATAATATAACTCCTGAGCTCCACAAATCGACTTTCACTCCTTAATATTTTTGCCCTTCAATCATCTAGATAATTAGACTTTTCTATACTTCAGGAGCAGCATAACATGGACTTCCACAAGCAGTCTTCAATAATTCTTCCGATTTGTAGGTGTTGGATAATCCAAAATCAACAATTTTGAGATTCTTATGGTGATCAAGCAACAAGTTCTCTGGTTTCAAATCTCTATGGACTATTCTTAGTTTATGTAGATATTCAATTCCAGCAATTAGTTCTTAAAATAACTTACATGCCTCAACTTCTTCCAATCTTATTAATTCAATCAGATTACCTTGTATTTTAGACTATATAATCAAATAATTCGCCACCACTAATCATTTCCATTACTAAGAATATGTGCTTTGGTGTTTCAATAATCTAAATATAAGATGTCATTACCTCATATAGTTAGATTATATGAGGATGTCTAACTAACTTTAAGATATGAATCTCTCTCTGTACTCTTTCTACATCTGCAGTTTCCACTATTCTATCCTTCTCCAATATTTTAATTGCCACTTTCTCTTGTGATTGCTCGTGAACAACCATTTTGACCTTCCCAAATGTTCCAAATCCCAAAGTTTTACCTCCCTATACACTAAGCTCGATTACCTATTACATAATTCCCAATCATTCTTGTTCGATTGCCTTGGTTATTTAATTACTACTATTCTGTCATTTTAATAATATATATGTTTTATTTCTTTATATTTTTGTTATTTTTTTAATAGAAAATATATTATTATTTGATTATCAAATTTTATCATCACCTCACCTAACTCTTTCTTAGAACTATTCTAAATAATATTTAAGAGCTTAATATCATTGTTCACTAGAAGAAAGACATAAAATAGAAATGAATAACATAAGAGCGAACAAAATCAAAGATTAGAATTTAGTCCAATAAAAGTTTAGTTATAATCCTCTCATAAAGTAAACCTAAAAGATATATGATTAGAAATCAAATGGAAATATTAAACTGTATTCAGAAATAACTTTAAGTCTCCACCTATATTTAGGCCGATTTTTAATTAATTGATTATTTAAGCGTTTTAAATCTTCAAATGCCAAAATTATGCAATTATCTAGATTCTCAAGATAATAGAAATAAATAATATATATAATATATATATAAAAATCCAATAATTTTAATTTATTGTTTTAAAATCGACATGGATTAATCATAATATTCTATTCACTAACTACTACAAACAAAAAGAGATTTATTAAGAGAAACTATAAGAAAAAATGATTTAATGAAAACATTAGAAGATAAAAGAATAAAAATTTAATAGAATTAGGAAGATTAGGAATGTTAAATAACTTAATCCAATTCATCAAAAAAGAGGAGAAGAAACAGATAAAAAATTGAAACAGAAAATACATCAGAAGAAGATGGATTTGATCGATTAACTAAACTTAAATCTAAAAAGAATTTAACTCCAACTTATTTGATATAAATTCTCGACTATCTTAAAACAGACCCATGCAGCTTTTAAGTAATAAGGATACTTGAATTATGCGAAGGAGCAATTTTAGATGAAAAATTAATAAATTCACCTCTGGTTCCATATTTAGTTGAAATCATCTTTGTTGTAACTAAATACAAGCAATCAATTCCTTTTAAAGTAATTATTCTCAAAATTTATTTTAGCCTTTACTTTTACTCTTAAAAGCTTTTGCCATTCATTAGGAATATATAATTTTGTAATACATTTAAATGTATTTATAAAATAATAAACAAGAAAAGCATGACATTGATTAATATTGCAAACAGAAATATTAATGTTAAGAATAAAATCTGATATATATAATATGCAAGAATTTCAAATATGTAATTGTTATATTTATACTTAGGCCAACCTTTAAATGTAGCTCTTTTTGTGTGAGACTATTAGAAATAAAGAGATTGTTCAAGCAATATAGTTTTATGGAGGATTCAATTTCGACACAACGATAGAATATCAAAAGGAATATAGAAGCACTATTAAAAAATTATAGTAATTAGCCGAAATTTTGTTATCAGGGTCTGAATTCTATTTTATGCCGGAGGAAGATTTAAATATTTGATTATGTTTACTTTATTTTATGATTAAACAATAAGCTCAGGTTAATTCAGTATATAATTTGCTATTTTATTATATAATGTAATAAAATTAATGCGTATAGACTTCCTCTTTTGAGTTTGCTTTTTAGTTATAAGATCTAATCTACAGAGAAACAAAGCTAAAATCTCCGTCTCTCTAATACAATTTTTCAAAATCAACAAAAGCTATTTCAAACTCAAAGTAAATAAAGTAAATAAATTCACATCGAAGTGTTGGTGA
Organism: Paramecium octaurelia; assembly: GCA_905182995.1. NCBI lineage: Eukaryota > Ciliophora > Oligohymenophorea > Peniculida > Parameciidae > Paramecium > Paramecium octaurelia. Next base: position 697,879 of record CAJJDP010000004.1, read on the forward strand.
AATAAACCCAAATATCTCATCTCCTGCTCCTAAAAAACTATTAGGTAAGCCAGTTGAAGGAAGAGCATTGCTGGCTAATTTGATGTTTCCGAGTCAAGTCAAAATGAAAGTGTCAATTATCGAATAAAACAAAGAGAAAAAGGATTTACAAACTTCAAAAAATATTCATATGGCAAGAAGGCTTAGTCAATATAATTAAAATGAGTCTAAATCATGTAAATAGTTTGAATGGATCAATAAATTTAATTTACAATTGCAAAAGTGCAATTATTATGTGAACAATGAAAAATCAGTAAAATTAAAAACACATAGAAAAAGACAGTTATCTGTACTGGATGATGTTCAACCTATTAGTTCTCGAAATCTTTTTGTAAATGGAACTTAGAGTCACTTTTCAAGTCGAGACAAGACACCAAATAAAAAATGATTAAATTAAATATGAATACTAAAATAACTTTGCGTAATTCAAAACAAAATAGCTTTCTTAATTCAGTCTAAACTACACACAGACACACATTGTCCTAGGGTTTAGAACTCAAGTTGGAATCGCCTACAAATAGAGAAACTTCTGGATTCACTTCTTTTTAATCTTTGAAATCTTCATCGATTCATCTTAAAAAATTAGTGAAATCTCCAACTTCTTAAATAAAATCTGCTAGATAATTTGATTTAAATGAAAACTTTCTTAATCAAAGAACCTCGATAGTGTAAATGATGCAAACATTTTCAAATAATTATGAAATTATATAATAATCAGAACCTTTAGAAAATATTGACTTGTAAAAACTCTTTCCAGTAGAAGAACAAAAGAAATCCTAAAACAATGAAATAGTTCCTAATGAATCAAAGTTAAGAATATTTGAGTTAAAACAAGAGAGCAATAATTGGATCTCAATTAATAGATTTAGATTTAATTACTTTTCAATTAAAATATAAGGTTAGGAATCACCAATACAGGTGTATGTAAAATGTGATTTATCAAGATTGCTCAATTATCGAATGTATATATCTACAACTGCTTCATTCCCAACCAAATTCAATTGTGAAGCTGTTGTATAATCTAAATATTTTAAATATTAAGACAAAAAGCATAATGATAAATTCTAGGATAAGTTCCTATATATAGCAATATACTCTGAAGAAGACTGTGAAATTTCAATATCATTTCTATATGGAAATCAAAGCATTAAAAAATAAAAGCCTAAGAGACAAAAGCCAAATTACGATAAGTATAAATATTGGTGGCAGCAGTAAAAATTTGATATGAGTTGCGAAACTGATAAGATCAACAGTAATCTTGATACTAGATAATATTCAAGAGAAGCTAGAAAAGAGAAATTAATACAATCCTAAGATTAATTAGATCTAAGAATGAAAAATGCAATGAGTAAAAAAAAAGAGCTTTGTGAGGATAAAAAAATGGATTTATTGTCAAAGTATTAAGCAAGTGAAGCCTTAAAAGAAATTAGAAATCAATAAAAGCTTAAATAAAGAATTAGATAGGCCATAACGAAATTTCAAATCAGTTGGCTTGGTGTATTTTTACTTATACATCTGGCTGAAAATATGAAATCTATGTTAGATGTATTTAATATGATATTTTTAATTAGGAAGCAAAAAAAAGAAGTAAATATCTAGCCAAGGGAAGACTAATCGTATGGAAATATAGAACTACAACGATGATCAAAATAAAAGAGAGTGGGCAAAATGTTGATTAGAGGAACTTATTTAAATTATGTATGACTATGTGTATGTTTGCATCTCACAACAAAAAGAGAATTAAGACTGATGTGTCTAAAGTGCTAAGATACTTTTTGACTTTAACTCATTAATATTGCCATTTCATATAAAAACATCAGGAACTAACATATAAAGGTATGCAATCATTATGTTTTAGTAAATTATGTAAAAAGAGTGTTTAGAAATCTAAAATAAAAAGAAAAAGCATATAAGGATAGATTATGGAGAATTCTAAATAAATATGCCTAAGAAATACTTCATACTTTGGGAGCACACTTCACCAATCCAAAAAAGCGAACATATATCATCGATAGGTAATTAATTGTCATATCAAGAGCTCAGCACTATAAAAAGCAATGGAAGATTTTTTATGTTAGAAAAAAAGGAAATGCCAACAATTTATTTAAGGCTATGTCAGAGAAAAAGATTAAAAATAAGTAAACTTACTATTTATAAAAACTAAGAAAGTAGTTGACCTTGCTTTGAATATGATGCAGCCAGAAATGTTTGACACTCCTTCATATGATGATCTATATGGAATTTTTCGTACTTACATTCATTACAAAAAAATGACTTCTCAACAATCGCAATAGTAATAGCTAAAATCTTAATAATTATAATAGTAAGAATGATAATTTTGATATTTATATATTTAAATTTAGTATTTAACTGTAAGATGTGTTATTAGATAATTAAATTGAACAATTTTTTGATTTAATCATTTGAATTATAAGTTATTAGAATTGTAATTTCCTTTGGATATTTATGGTAATCCTAAGGAATATTTTTATAATATCTCTTACTAATCTAAATAATTTTTTAATTTGCAACTTAAATTATTTAAATCATACTATGTGAGTGATATTGATTTATAAACATTAAAAAGAGTAGAATAAATAATTTCTATTTTCATTATCAAGTACACAAGCTGCATATAAAAATGGTTATTGAAGATTTTACATATTGATTACAATTATTTCGATTATTTATATTCTTGAAATGATTTTAATCAACTAAGTTAATAGTGCTAATTATAAAATTTCTGTAAATATATTTTCTTTTTTATATTTTTTAAGAAAATCTTTTGCTAATCATTTTATAAATTCATTATTAACAATGAAGTAAATAGATTGAGGGGAAGTTGATAGAGATAATTATTTAGTCTAGCTCTGAAGAACGTAAAGCTCGCACAGAAGAAAGTTGAAATAAATTTGAAATATCAATTAAACGGTGAATCTAAGAGTAATAGTCAATTGTGGAACCGAATTATAATTACAATACTAATTAGTCTAAATTTATATAATAATAATCTGAATTTAAATAAGTATGTTATGTTAAATTGTAGTATATTATTTTTTAGTAGGAAAATGAACTAAGGTATAATGAAAGTTGTAGTGTTCACTAACAGTATAATTACCCTAAATAATTATGAAATTAATTATTCTGCTCTAGGTTTAACCAATAAATATAAATTAATATAAAAGATGGGCTAGAGTTGTGCATCTTGCTAGCATAAAGATGAAGTTACTCCTGGCTAAAACGGTATTGAGCTGAAAGATTAATTTGCAGAAGAAGACCTAGACGACAGTTAAGAGTTTGATGCTAGTATTATATTATTATAGTCGAGAAAGTCCTCCTTCTACTTATTAATGTAAAACGATGGAAGCTGATATACTGCAGTTTTAAAAGATTATCTCAAAGGTGAAGGAAGAGGACTACGTAGAGGAACAGAAAGAATAATAAATAATTTTCGATGATTAATCTCGATATTTGGGAAGTATAGTAGATGGAAAAGCAAATGGGTTTGGAAAGTTATGGTTAGAAAATGGAGACTTTTATTAAGGTGATTTTGTAGAGAATATGATGGAAGGAAATGGAACTTTTAATTACTTGAAAGGTCCAATTTACGAAGGGTAGTTTAAGTCAAATAAACCAGACGGTTATGGGGTAGAAACCTGGCCAGATGGATCAATATATGAAGGAGAATTTAAAGGAGGCAGAAAACATGGAAAAGGTTGTTATAAATGGCATTAAGGATGTGTTTATAATGGAGATTGGAAGGATAATATGATACATGGTGTAGGAAAATATGAATGGCCTGATGGAAGGGTATGGTATAGTAAATATTGCAGTCTTATTCTGGGAGTTGGATTAAAAATTAAATGCACGGTCGAGGGAAATATGTATGGAAAGATGGAAAGTGTTATGATGGAGAGTACTAAAATGATAAAAAATGTGGTTTCGGCATATTCTATTGGCCCGATGGAAAATAGTTCTAAGGTCAATGGTTTAATGGAAGACAGCATGGGAAAGGATTAATGATAGGGAAAGATGGTAAGAAAAAGATAGGTTCTTGGTTAGAAGGAAAATTAGTGGGCTCCATAGAGGATGAAAATTTCTAAATAATGCCAGAAGGTTGGATTTTATAATAATAATGATCTTATTTGTATCATTCTTTAAACTACAACTTAATTTATGAGAGTGTATTCTTATTCAGCAAAGCAATATAAAGGTAGAATGGAAGTATAATTGGTACTAAGCGAATAAGTTTGATATTTATAATAAACCTCCAAATTATTAAAAATGAAAATTAAAAGACACGCCGAACATATATCTGATGATTCTGGGCAAACTTTCTTCGAAGTGTTCTAAAAAGCAATTTCCAAATATGAAGTTGAGAACCAAAAGTCATATCCCAAGCAAGATAGCGATAGATTCACTCTATATGAGGATTTGAAGTTAATCTTAGAACTATCTAAAGTCACCTAGATTGAACCATAACATTTTGATAGAATAGCAGCTCTACTTAAAAGATCTAAAGCCGTCTTAAGGAGAAGGTAATTAATCAAATAAGCTTAGATATCAAGAGTATTTGAAAAATATAAATCAAGAGGATTTATAAGTAATATTTTCCTATTTACAACATTATGGTGCCTATGGATACCTAATTTTTGTTCTTGAGGATGGAACATAGAAATTATTAGATATAGAGCCTTTAAAGCAAAAGGAAACTCCGATAAAGACTCCAATTCAAACCCCAATCAAATAATTAACAAAGCAAACCTCACATGCACCTGTGATAAACGAATAGAAAAATCCCTCACATTAATAGTCATAATAATAATAGCCATAACAATAACAATAATTAATAGAACCAGAATCCTAAAAGAAGGTAAAACCTAATAACAAATTTTAATTGTCTGCAAAGTAAAATGATATTTATAATCTAGTTCAAAATATGATGTTTCAAACAAAAAAATGAATGCCTTTAAGTAAGAATCGGTAGTTCTAGACTCAGAGTAGAAACATGAACATGAGGAGCTGAAATTTACACTGAAAACACTGTCTGAAACATTAAAAATTTCATATTAAGAATTATGCCAAAGAATGTTTTAATGTTCAGGAGATTTGAATACACTTTTGGATGTTTATCTAAATCATTAAGAAAATTTGTTATGGACAAAGGAAGCTGATGATGCTTTGAAAGCTTATCTGGTGGAGGAAAACTAATTTGAAAAGCAAAAATTAAGGGCAATCCTTCATGGAGAAGAATAGATATAGAAGAGAAAGGAATGGTTACATGGAAAATGAAAGGATGTAGTTTAAAAGAATTTATGATATTTAACAATTAAATTTTAAATAACTTAATCAAAAACTCATTTATGTGCAGTAGCATCCATTTTAAGAATATCTGATGGCAACATGATGTGATTTCTAGATTCAGCTAGAATGGCAGATATTTCTCTTGCATATTCTATTCTTCTGACATCCAAGAAGGCTAAAAGATCATTAAATACACAAAATACCTGGATTAGTTAAGGCAGATTTTCCTACTAATTCAATAGATTTGGCTTCTCCCAAGGCCTTAATAACAATACTTTTCTTGGCTTCTCTTGCTTATTCAACAACAAACTTTGCTCTTTCAGCTTCCTGTTGAGCAACTTATTTAGCTTCAATTGCATCCAAGTATTCTTTTCCAAAAGTGAGTTCTGTGATTGATACATCGTCTATTGCAATTTTGAATTAGGCTGCTCTTTAGTCTAGGGCTTGTCTGATTCTGAATGAAACCTAATCTCTTTGACTCATCAATTATGAGGCAGTGTATTAGGCCACAACAGATCTCATTGTTTCATTAACAATGGATGGCAAGACTTTTTCATCATAATCAATTCCCAAAGTTCTGTATATGGTTGGAAGATCATCACTGTAAGGTCTATGGAGTACTCTGAGAGTCAATAGAACATTTTGCATATCTTTTAGAATAATTTGAAAAGGAGATACCTCTATTGGCTGTATTGGCCTTGATTTATCTGGGTCTCGTCTAGATATTATAATCAATGGGGGTCTCAAAGTAGGGAATTCTGAAATGCCATCCTTCCTTGTACTTTTCTTCTTGGAGTCCAAAAAACTTGCTGAATTTGATAGCACAATGTCCAGGCTCGACAGTGAAAAAGCAATTTTTAACCAAGACTATGCCGAATATACCTGCTGTTCCAAGACTTATAAGCATTTTTAACGATTCTACTTAGGCAGCCATCTATCTTAGATTATATTTGTGTTGGAAATTTAATTAATTAAAATGGGAGTCCCCGCATTCTTTAGATGGCTATGTGCCAGAAATCCAAAGGCTCTTTTAGAAGTCTTGGAAAATTCCGATGAATCCTGCTTATCAAGCAACCCAGATATTGATAATCTGTACCTTGATATGAATGGTATCATCCATCCCTGCTCTCATCCTGATTAAGGAGGCATTCCAATCCCAGTCACATATGATGACATGTTTGTGAATGTATTTCACTACATAGATCGTTTAGTTGATATTGTTCGTCCAAAGGAATTGATATACATGGCCATTGACGGTGTAGCACCAAGAGCCAAATTGAATTAGCAGAGAAGTTTAAAAATTACAATAAATCTATAGGTCGTAGATTTAGAGCAGCATAAGAATCCATAAGAATTCAAAAGGAAAAGGAACGCTTACGAGATTACTGGAGAACTCAAGGCTTGAATTCGGATGCTTTGAATACTTATATTGAGAAAAACTTCGACAGCAACTAAATCACTCCAGGAACTGAATTCATGCAAAAGTTAAACATTGCCTTGCAGTATTACATTTACGATAGAATGAACAATGTAACAATAAATTTCACATTATATTAGAATCCTCTATTTAGGAACATTCTTATCATATTTAATGATTCAAGCATTCCAGGAGAAGGAGAACACAAAATCCTTTAATTTGTGAGAGATCAAAGAAAACAAATGAATTATAAAACAGTTAGACATTGTTTGTATGGAGCAGATGCTGATTTAATAATGTTGGGTTTGAGTACACATGAGCCATATTTTTATGTGATAAGAGAAACAATAATGGCCAATGATGATAAACAATGCTCCATTTGTTAATAAAAAGGTCATTTCTTTACTGATTGTAAAAAAAGAGAGAAGGTGATCGATGATTTGAATGGGGAAATTAAGCAATATAATTAGATTCAATAACAACAAAAGATTAAATTAATTTAAGTTGATTTCTAAATATTGCAACTTAACATAGTTAGGGAATTTTTATATTTTGAGACTAGAGATTTACAAGCTTCATTGAAAGGCTAATATGATTTAGAAAGAATCATTGATGATTTTGTATTTATGTGTTTTTTAGTCGGAAATGATTTTCTACCTCATATTCCTTGTTTGAAGATAACTGAAGGAGGTATTGATTGTCTACTGATTATATATAAAACAATTCTGTCATAAATAGGAGATTACTTAACAAATTGTGGAGAATTGAATTTGTAATAGACGAATTAATTTCTATTTCATGTTGGATTAATTGAAGATGAACTCATCAAGGGTTAGGAGAAAAAGAAGGAAATAGTTAAGAATAGAAGAGAAAGAAATGCAGAAATGAGAGAATAAAAGGTTTTGATGGCTCCTGAGTTCAGTATTGTAGATACATAGAAAGAGATTTTATCGAAGTTTAAATCTGCATTGAAGGAGAAATTGACAGAAATTAATCAATAAGAAATTGATTAAGCATAATCAGCAAAATCATCCTAAGAATTGAAAAAATGGAAAGCTGTTAGTTACAAGTAAAGATATTACTAAGAGAAATTTGGAATAAAACCTGCTTAATTCAGTGAATTTCAACATAGAATAAAGATATCATATTTGGAAGCATTGGCATGGACATTAAAATATTATTATTAAGGATGTGTAGATTGGGGATGGTTCTATCCTTATCATTATGCACCATTTGCTTAAGACCTGACCAATTTGGATTAATGCATGTTTGAATTTTCACTCAATACTCCTTTTAAACCATATTAATAATTATTAGCAGTGTTACCTCCTCAATCAGCCTAATTTCTACCCAGACCTTATTAATAATTGATGTTGGAGACTTCATCACCTATAGCTGATTTCTATCCAACTGATTTTGTGGTTGATTTGAAGGGCAAGAAATTTGCATGGCTTGGAGAAGTAGTATTGCCATTTGTTGATGCTGATAGACTAATAAAGGCAAGTAACATAGGTGTGAATTTATCTAAATTGGAATAAGAAAGAGATAGATTAGGACAAACATTGATCTTTAGTCTTAAGAAACATGAAATCTTTAATTTCTAATAGTGTCATATCCAAGTGTAAGTTGATTGGTTACCTCGTTTTCCAGTTGGAAGTGAAATCAAATCACCCATACCTACTATGGGAAACATCTTCAATAATTAAATTATTTGTGGGGCCTTATTGAAAACTATGATTGAAAGTGATGAATCATTTATCTAGAATCAGATTAGGAAGGGAACTATTATGCCACCAGAATTCTTGGATGAATATTATATGAATTAATGTGAGTAGAATAAGAGATCGTTTGGAGGTGAAGCTGTAAGAAGAATAGTGTATTCGATTTTGGGAGTCAAATAATTCAGGAGATTAGATAGATCACAAGACGATTTTGATTAAATAAAAAAATAAACAAAGTTATGATATTATCATTATTTCTAGGCAATCGAGCTGTCAATTTGGGAGTCACTTCCTAATATCTTGATGTATTTATTAGTGTGATTGAGTTAGTTATAAAATAAATTCTAGGAAGAAGACCCTATTTTACATCAATTTGATCATAACAATAGACCTCATGCATTATACTTCGGCAATGATTTAGACCTATCTAAATCCTTAAATAGAATCAATATGAATTCATTAAAGCAAGAAACTTAGGAGGTCCCTATATTAAATCAATACGATGAAGATGAACCATAGATTATAAAATTAACTTAAAAATATTTACATCAAATGAAAATAGACTCAAAGCAGATATTCAACTATAAGAAGAATTTTGAAAATGAAAATGACCTATTCACTACCAATTTGGATTCTGCTTAAGTGGAATCATTTTAAGACAACATTTAAACTTAATTAGAAAAAGCAGACTAATGTGATGGTTTTGAATTAATCGTCGATTGTGAAACATGTTATGGGGAGATCGGATTGAAGATAGTTGATTCCTTGAACGATCTACAAGGAAATAGCAAAACTCCTAAATTAGTATTTTCTATTGTCGATTCCTACAATAATACAAAAAATAGAATTATTAACAGGTACACAAATTTATTAAATTAAGATCATTAACTTTGACACAATATAGGGAAAATTCCACCTTATTGATTCCTCTAGAAATGAAAGAAATGCAAATTCATTCGAATCAATTAGAACTTAATTAATAGTACTCGTTCATCATCAATAACATACTCTCAGCTTACAAATGCACTCAAGAATATGTGAACATGCATGAGTTCTGTAAAAGAATCACCCCTGTTCCTTAAAATAATATCTTCAATGTTTTGGCTTCAATTCCCTCACTTTAAGACAAGCCAGAGGATAACATATTGAATTACAAACAAGCCAAGAGTTTTGATAGGTTTTACTTTTCATAAGAAATTATAAATTTGAATTCAGAGAGGGAGTCATTTGGAGAGTCATACTTTTTAAGAGGTATTTCACCATTTCCAAATGAAAGAAATCTAAAATCTTATGGAGTAGACATCAGAATTTTGGATTATATTTATTAAGTGCCTTTGATATATGATTATGTTGATGTGTTACCATTTCATAGCTGCATTTTTAGTAATGAGAGTTATAAGTTTACGATTCTAAAATTATACAAAGAATTAAATAGTATTAAGAAAATGGGATTTTTGTAATATGAAAAATAATCCTTTGAGGACGATTAGCAATTGAAATATGATTTGTTTTAATTGATCGAGAATTATGGTGGTATTGATGAAGAGGAATAATTGTGATTGTTATTTATTTATTAATATGTTTGATCAAAATCAAATAAGGTCCTGAAATCCGAGTGTCTTTCTAAAGTTTATCACTTCTTCACTTGACAATGTGCTATCGTTTCTGTATTAGATTTCATCAAAATCTATATGTAAATTCAAAAGGTTTATTTACTTCTTCTTCTGTATTTTCTTCTTCTATTGTTGAGGAAATGTGTGCCCAATCTTGGATAACCTAGACAATCTAAGAAATCATCGTACTTGCCAACATCAATATGGGGACTGTGAAAATTGTGACATCAATGCCTAATCTAACAAACCATGGGATGGGTCTCATTTAATAATATTTAATAAATTAATGTAAAATAATAATTGTTTGTTTTGCGAAAAATAAAGATTAGAAGGAGCCATTCATTACCCAACTCTTTTATAAACAGTATCAATCCATTCTATCAAGGCACTTTACTTGAAGTACAATCCTCAAGATGAAATGACTATTGATGATCTCATCAAACATTCCCATAAGAAATGGGTCATAGATTTCTATGAGAAATCACAAGAAATACAGGACCAAGAGTTTCTCAAGAAATACTATGATTGTCATGAGATCATCTCTAAATTAATTGATTTAACAGAATATTACAAATATAGATTGGACACGCCTAATCTGTTTATGCTTCCATTATTTAAATTGATCAAAAATTACAATAAATTACGAAAGTATCATTTTCACTATTTAGAGAATACCATTACACGTAAATCAAATATAAATTAAAAATATTGTTACCCTAAAATCGCAATAATGTTGATATTCAATTTACACAATTATTGCAATTAACAATGAGTAAACAAGAAGAAGAATAACAATCTTTGATTTCTCTCCTCAATAAATTGTAACCTTAACAAACTAAAATGCCTAAATAAATAAAATCATATACTCAATAATCGAGTTTGTCGACATCTAAATTATTTCAAAAGCCCTTGATTAAATAGAGTGAATAATTAAGTAGGAAACTTAAATCCATTCTTAATGGGGATCTTCGTTAATAAATACCACAATAATTGCCACAACAATAACAAATGAAGAAGACGCAATCGAAATCTCATTCGTCCATTAAATTTCATACACTCCACAGTGTAAATAACAATTCAAAAAAACTGAGTATGCAAACAAGTTAATCAAATCTGTAATCAATCAAAACTTTGGGACAAAGCAAAATTGGATCCCAAGCAGATATAATTAGTAGCATATACTTACAGAAAAACAATCCTATTGTTAAAAATAGATAACAAAGAAAATTAATTTAATTATTTTATAAATGATTATAATATTTACATTTATTTTACTCTCAGTTTAAGCCATTTACATCTCACACACTAAAAAATATCAGTCAATCAAATTGATTATACTCTCATCTTACATGAATTAGAGTTATTATAAAGTGAAGTAACCAATTACTTATAATTGATTATCCAAAAAACTTGCCTTTTATAATGATTCTCCTTTTTTAGATTAACCTATAATAGCTATTTATAATCTTATTAAAATAGTAAACAGATTTTTTCTCTTTCTAGTAGAGTCAAACCAATCTGAATATCAAAAACAGTATCATAGATAGATGCATAAATTTATTTATTTATTGATAAAGCTCTGTTTCAACAAATAAACTTCTACTAAGATATATAGTTTGTATTATAATGGAATACAAATATCAATTTATTAGCACCCTTAACTTAAATGATGATTAGAATAATCTAAATTAGATACTAAGAATTTAGTTTGTTTTAGAATTTAGAGTATGATGGTAGTTTAAATGTAAAAAGGAAACAACAAAGCATAAGTAACCACAGAAATAAATTAATTAAATGTTAAATTATCAGCTTGAAAGAAATATTGATTATTCACCATTTCTCGTAATAGAAATTGTTTACAGACTTGTATCAGTTTAATTATATTATCTATGTTCGTGATTTTATTATTATAAGAATATTAGAATTTATTAAGTTTTATTTTGAAAAGTTAAAAATAATAAAATAGTAATTGGAACATTACTAATCTTTGAGATTTCGTCAGAACTAAGTTACTACATGACAACTATGCCCTTGTAGAAGAGAAAATTAATTATTAATTTCCACAAAGATTTAATACTGAAATCATAATGTATATTGATATTTAATATATAAAATTAAAGTTATGGGTTGTTTATAACCTAAAAAACTTAATAGGATAGTGGCTATGCAAACCACTAATAAAGATCTCGTATTCACTTCTACTGCGGATATTCATAAGCTTTATTCGTTTGGTAAAGTATTAGGGATTGGTGCTTTTGGTAAGGTATTGGTTGCCAAAATGAGAAACAACAATTCCAAGCAATATGCAATTAAAATGATCGATAAGAGGAAAGTAAGAGGAAGAGAAGCAATGCTGGCAAATGAGATCTACGTGCTTTAGAAGTTAGATCATCCTAATATAATTAAATTTTATGAGGTATATCAAAATGAACTCTACTTCTACATCATAATGGATTACTGCGAAGGAGGAGAACTGGTGGAGCGGATACAAAAAAGTCAAAAAAATCTTAGTGAAGGTCAAGTGCAGAACATAATATTTAAAGTAATTATTGAATACTAAGTGAGATCTGCTCGGCGATTATGTATATTCATGAATAGGGCATTATACATAGGGATATTAAACCTGAAAATATTTTATTTTCAACGAAAGATCCAAATGCTGAGCCAAAATTAATCGATTTTGGATTAGCTATAAAATTCGATTCAAGCAATCTTAAGTATTCAGAAATTAAATGACTTAGATAATTGAAGGCAGCTGTAGGTACTCCTTTGTATTTGGCACCCGAGGTTATCGAGGGAAAATATAATGAAAAGTGCGATGTTTGGAGTCTAGGCATTTTACTCTTTCATCTATTATGCGGGTATCCACCATTTTATGGCAAGAATAGAGCCGATCTTTATGAAAATATCTAGTATCAAAATGTATAATCTCAACATCTAAAAGTAGTTGATTTTCGATAGGAGACATTGGAATAATGTTAGTGATGAGGCTAAAGATTTGATTAAAAAGATGTTGAATAAAAATCCGAATATTCGACCAAGTGCTAAGGATTGTCTACGTCATCTTTGGTTTCGTAGAAAATTTTAACATCCAGTTAAATTGTAAAGAGGCAGGACTACTATAATATCAATGAAATCCCCTTAATTTGAGGATCAGAGATCAATATATTAAATGTTGAAAACATACAGAATTGGTGCTAAATTTAAGAAGGAGGTAATGAAAGTGTTAGTAAATCAAATGAATGAAAAAGAATTGGGGAGATTAAAAAAAGTATTTTAGAAAATAGATGTTGATAATTCAGGAACTATCACTGTGTAAGAATTGAAAGAAGCATTAATGGAGGAAGTATAAACAAACATTAAATTTAGGGATCACATATAAGTCATGAAGAGATAGAATAATTGATCCAACTAGTTGGATTTGAAGTTTTGGAAGAGGACAAAGAGGATAATGATTGTGCGTCTACAACCAAATCAAGCAAACAACTTGTAATCAAATATAGTGATTTTCTGGCTGCATGCATTGATGAAAGAAGAGTTCTAACCAGAGAAAAAGTACTCTTTATTTTTATATGCTAGTTGTGGTCTGTATTCAAATATTTTGATACTTAAGATGCCAATTTTATTATGAAAGAAGATATCAAAGAAGCATTAGCCAGACATGGACGATAATTATCAGATGAGAAAATAGAAGAAATGATTTATGAAATCGATCCTAATCATGATAACAAAATTAGCTTTGAAGAGTTCTGTTAAATGATGGGTGTGGCTGGAGTTGAACAAACTATGGATTTTAAGGATGAAATAAAAGAACAATTAAATTTTCACCAATCTCAAGAATGATTCTAATCGTTTATTTTCACATTTTTAAATCAATTACTATTTACAGGTTGTTTTACACAATTCTCAAACTGGGATACTTTTATATAAATCAAAATCAGTATACCCTAAATTATCTATCACTTAATAGATGATTTTGAGTATCGAAAATATATTCAAAAATATGACATTAAATTTTAGTTTATGATATCAGATATAACCAAAATCTATATAATACTATAAAAGTCATTTTATTAAGAATAATGACTTTTAATATTTTTTCATCTTACCAAAATCAATATTTAAAATGATATTTATTGTTCTCACCCTTCTTTTGGGAGGGACCCAATCACAAGGATGTTAGCCCTATGGAATTAGATTATTTTTAGGGCATTACTTTAGTTATTTGAGAAATACTTAGGATGTCATTCGAATAGTTTTCAATACTGAAGTATAATACATATTTTGATAATTTCTAGAAAGAATGCAAAGGTTAGTTTGTTCTTGAGTTGATGGATAACAAAACAGGAAATCAAGTAATGACATCCTAAATCACATATTATGATACTCAATTATTAAACATGACATAAATATATGAAAAGAATGAGACTACTCATTATAAATATGAAACATTTATTCACACATTTAAGGTAGGCTTAAATAACATAGACATCAAAGTATCAACTTCTTATAATTACACTATTGTTTCCAAATAAAATTCAATATTATCTGGTCCATATAAATTTGATATTCCTTTGGCATAAAACGAATAAAAATTACTAGTGTTTGGAGATATGGACTCTAATTGGGTTTAAAATTATTCTAAAGACACATTTAATTGGTTAGAAAATTAGGTAAACTCGGATAAGCGATACGATTCAATCATATTTACAGGAGATATGGCATATGATTTAGAAACAAATAATTGTTAACAGGGAGACAATTGGTTAAGAAATCTTTCGGTATTTACCAATAGATATCCCTTTATGGCAGCTCCAGGAAATCACGATACAGGAAAGAATACTTTTTATGATTTCTTCAGAGCTAATTTTGGCGCTTTATTTTTAACTGAATATAACACCTAAAGTTATCTTAATGATTTCTTTAGTTTTGATGTAGGAATGGTGCATTTTATATAATATAATCCAATAAAAGTAGTTTATCAAAATGATATTGATAACGTCACTCCTCTTATAGTAGAACAAATGAGAAATGATTTAATTCACGCAAATTATAATCGAGACAAAGTGCCTTGGATCATCGTGTACACTCATTATCCAATATATTGTTCGAATCCCCAAAGCGATCAATGCTTAAACAATTTTAAATATTTATCAGAATTTGAAGATTTGTTTGTAAAGTACAAGGTGGATATGTATTTGAGTGGACATGTACATACCTATTAAAGAAACAAACCATATTATAAGAATAATATTGCAATGTACAAATAACAAGGTAATATCATCTCAGAATATTAATATCCCGTATCGATAATTGAAGGAGTTGCAGGTACAGATTTTGGGAAATAAAACGAAACTTTTCCAGAGGCAGCATTTATGGAGATTCAGAATCCGAATCATGGAGTAGGAATAATTACAGTTAAGAACTCAACACATTTATATTATGAACATATAACTGTTGCAGATAACAAAGTTATAGATGCAATATGGTTAGATCGTTCTATTGATACTACTAAGATATCAAATCATGATGGTTTTGAGATTGCTATGTGGGTAATTTTCTCTGTTTTGCTGGTCATTACTGGCGTTTCTATCTATTATAAGTCAAATTAAGGAAAGAAAAGCAAAAAGAAACTATTGGATGAAACAATAACTATGGTGGTCAGTTGAATTTTTATGTAATGATTATTTTATTAAATATTCTTATATAATTCTAAGAAATTGAAGGAAGAATCTGCAATCCTTATGGTTTCCGATAGTCTTTGGGACATTATTATTCAATTTTAAATTACTAATCAGACGTCATTAGAATAACATTCAATTCCGAGGTAGGACATACTACTTAGAAAAATAGGGTCCTTGTAAATCTGCATTCATAGTTCTTTTGGATAATTATACATTTTACGAATATGAAACTAATGTTATCTAAACAACTGGGATGTCATTTTGCAATACTTATCATTCCTTCTCTCACACCTTCTAAATTGGGACCAAATACTTACGATAAAATAATCAAAGCAATTATTATGTCCAAGAAGGCAAATCTATATATGGTCCATTTATGATATAGTATGCAGGGTTATGGAATCCAAGTAGATTCCTTGTGCTAGGTAACATGGATTCACAGTGGAAACTAAACAATTCTTAACATACATTCGACTTCCTAGAAAATTCTGCGAAAATTTATGAATAATTAGATGGAATTATTTACTTAGGAAGTATGGGTTTTAATTTAGAGGATGAGAATTGTTTACAGGGTGATTATTTTCTAAAGAACATTTCGACATTTACCTCACATTACCCTTTTATGATAGCTCCAGGGAATTATGATGCAGGACAATCAAAAAAGTTTGTTTTTATAAAGTAATAGTTTAAAATGCCTATTATTTCAGATTACAAACTTGATTTACTTGAATTTTATAGTTTTGATGTTGGGTTTGCTCATTTCATTTAGTTCAATCCCTTCTAATAAATAGTTCTAGATATTTAGGGACAGAAAATCCTGGATCTAATTGATGAAGACTTAAGAAGAAATCAAAAACCTTGGATTATAGTATTTACTCATTATCCCTTGCAATGTTTTGGAATTTCTTAATGTCAGTTATTCACTAACAAATTACAAGAGTTAATCACCCTATTCAACAAGTATTAAGTTGATCTAGTATTGTCCTCTTATGCCAATATTTATTAAAGGTATATGCAAAGCAATCTCAACTCATTTATTCAAGTGATTGAAGGAATAAGTGGGAATGATATGAATTGGGATAATGTCTACTTGAATTCATCGGAAATTGCATTTCAATCTCAAGAGATAGGTTTTGGAGAATTGAAAATTCAGAATGAAACTCATCTCTTGTACTAGCACAAACTATCTAAGAATAATTAAAGCATTGATGAATTCTGGATTATTAAGTAGAATAGGGAAGAAATTTCTCATTTTTTCAGAGTTACATTAATTTTAATAATGATTACTTTTATTTCGCAATTATTTGTAATATATAGATGTGTGAGAAGAGAAAAGTTATAGAGGAAATTTTAGATGGTTAGTGAATGAGTAAATAATTATTTATAAATGATATTTGATTTTATAGTCTAACAGCTTAAAGGTTTTCATAATATGATATAAAATATGACAAATCAAATTTCTCTTCCCTGTTAAATAACTTCAATAAGTGTCAATAGATTATTCTTTTTAACAGCATTTCTACACATATTGGTGATGGCTATTTTAGCATTTCCAACTCTCAATTAACTGGCATTGCTGATCATGGCATTAACTTCTTTTAAGTTGTTCATCAAGACATCATTGTTTTATTTCTTTTTATAGAGTTCACTCTAAATGGCTTTATTTTGAACCATCACATTTGCATACATTTTTTGCATAGTTTTAATATCACCAATCATTCTAGAATCCTCAGCTTTAACAATATAAGATTTAACAAGATTCATGGCTTCAGCAACATCACCTGAAATTTATAATTTTGAAGATTTATGTTATTGGACAGCCTCAAGTACCTTTTTGAACTCCTGCATTTCAACAGGGAACTACCCGACAGTCATTAAATCTTGGATTTGTATGAAGTCACAAAGATCTTGTATGATGTCACCACATGTAGCTATGGAGTCACAACGGATAGTTACCTTTCCTTCTTTAGAATCAAACTATTATATTGATAATCTAAATTTACGTGAATCTGTAATTTTTATTGATTAATAATATTAATAGTGTTGAATATGAACTCATTTGTAGATTCAAATTTTTTCTTGACTTCCTCATTGATATTGAAACACTAGTCTATCCATTTAACATATCTGGGAACTCTTTCATTAATTTTGGCTTCAACAAATGATGATATCTTAAGATCTTGTTCAACATATTAGAAATTAGCAAATTTAGAAAACGTGGGAGATGTTTCCAAAATCAAAAAGTAATTTCCATGAGGATTTGATGAAACAAACACTTTACAGTTTAAAATAACCTTCTAATTATCAACCAATTATTTCAGAGGTGCGAATAATTTATTGGAAGGTTGAGGATTATTAACAATGTATCCTTCCTTATAATATGTGTCATGAAATATGATAGCCTAAGTGATATAATATCCAGGTTCTGATAAGATGAATACTAAATTTAAACATTAATTAGTCTAATTTTTCTAAAATCCACATCTTAGATCTAACCCAACAGGCATTTTATCTAATTACATTTATTGGAGCAATTCTTATTTCTTTTAGGTTAATTCAGCGAGAATTCTACTTTAAGATAGATTAACATTGTCTGCATCCTTGTCCACGACGGTGTATCCTCTCACATTCCCTTATTTGGATATTGCAATGATTTGATTAACTCCAACGCCTCTTAGATCAGAATAGAGCAATCCACACAATTGTTCATCCAAATTTAACTTTTAAATCAATTAACCACTCATTAAAGACCTTAATTCTATCTATCCATTTCTTCTGCCCACTATGAAATGATTTTCATCATTGCAAATTAGTTTGAATATCTTTTCTTAATCTTCAGTGTTGTGCCACAATTCCAATTGTTACCTATGTAATTTTATGGATCCATTTTCCATTCCAGTCAGAAGATAAGTTTAATCGAAATAGATGATTCCAGCAAAAGAAATAGGTAAAGATTGAGTATTAAATTAGAATACGATGTCCACCCCTTTTAAGAGTCTAACACAATTATCTGTTGTGCCAATAGCAATATAATTCTCATTCTCAAAACCGAAAACACATAAAGCAGCAACCTCATCACTTGCCACATTCCAATAAACCTCCTCGCCTTACACATTAAATCCTTATAAACTACAATTACCTCCTACGAATATCAATTCTTAAAGAGAATCGCCATTGTAATATTATCCAATTGCCAGAGTGTTTATCCCATCTTGCACTTCAATAAAACATTGATCAAAATTGTTCTCAACATCATGAACTGTTAAGGTGTTCTCACTTGCCATCACAAGACATTGGTTGATCACACCCAATGACTTGAATTCCCTTTTCACATTTAAGAAATTTGATGTATTATTCTGAAATAGTAAAATGCTTCCTATGGAAGTATATCCAATCAACGAAGTCGAGTCTCCAATTAGCTTACCTGATGTAGCCATTATGATATCATATTTAAGCGAAAAGTTGTAGGATTGGACAATCATTACTCCTATAGTAATTTATATTTATTGATATTTAATTATATACCCATACTAAACATTCCCTTTTGTAGATCATACCATTATTATTTTCTATTATATCACAGACATACAACAGAACTCAATCTCTAAATCCTATGTTTAAACCACATTTATTCATCAATTATTTATACTCCCTTGGATATATTATTATTAATGGAAATCAGCAATCGCCAAGACATCGATAAATTGATAGCTTATAGCAAAAGTATTCAAGTTGGCCTCATCGAAGATGTATTTATCTGAGCTAATCCAGGATTTCTATGATCAATACACTCCCCCTGAGAAACATGTCTATGAACTAGAAACACTTCCTGATATAAAATTAGAAGAATTCGAACCTAATCTAAATGAAGATGAAATGCTTAAATTATTAAAACAGAATGTTCAATCTGCTAAAATTAAAGAAAGTGTAAGTAGCGAACATGATAGTCTCGACAGTTCAGATTCAATTGAAAGGAGATCCACTCCTCCAAAATGTAAATAATAATAATAAGTTGATCCTCAAATCCAAATCCATGTCTAGAAAAGCTAAACCACTGTAGATATGACAGAGTACAACAAAGTTCCTGAAGAAGTCTTGTAATTATTAGAAGGAGCTAAAGAACGCAAATCAATGCTGGGAGCAGCCATTAAAATACTAAAGGAACCAGTTTGCTATTGCAATCCCAAGGAAAACCTATTAAGATCTACTTTTTTAACACTCAATAACACATTCAAATCAATGTTACCAAAAGTACTACAGTCCTATAAGTTATTTGAATAAGCATAACTGATTATTATAATAATAATAATTACGAGTAGAGATTGCTTAGATACCCTAACAATGTTGATGCATATGAAATTAGATTTGTTGACGATGACTTTGAATTCAAAGCAGAAATGGCTTTTGGTGCCATTGACAAAAAAAAAGAAATCCTTTCAACTCAAACCAATGTTTCTCCCTTATTGAAATAAGTAACTACAAACCACAATCCAATGATATACAAATCTTTGAAAAAATGAATCCAAATATGATCCTTATTGAGGTCCTGATTATCGACTAAAAACCTGAAAAGAATGTTACTACAAAAATGTAATTAGAGAAAAATTCTATTGTTCAAGATATATTCACTTAGATTAGTAAAAAGAATAATTAAGTAAAATGTTATAAACTAACTTATAGATTAATTAAATAAATTATATCATTCAATTAAATGATGATGACACTCTTATAGATCTTGATTTAAGAATGCCAGTAGTTTAATTATAGAATAAAAAAATTTAAATAAAACAAAAGACTTGGGCAGATTAGGCTGAACAATAATTTGTTAATAGTTAAAGAAGAGACACTATTACAAAGCACGACGACCACGCCGACGCTCCCTTAAATCATATCCAAGCATTTAAATATGAAAAGTTTACAGTGGTTAAAATCAATGAAAGAGGAAAAAGATAAGATAGAATATTAGGAATTGATCAATTCAGAATTTACAATATGAACAAAAAGGAAAATTTAGGTATCTTCTCATTTAAGATTTATCTTAGGATTGTTTGAGAGGATTTTAAACAATAAAAATTCAGGTACAAAGTTCCCATAGAGATTGATAGAAGATATAGTAGATATTAGGATTGCTCATCAATTTTTATACATTACTTTTAAATAAGAGAGTATTTTAGTAATTTATTTATTAGATGACTACAAAGAATTGAAATTTGATACTTTAGATTCTAAAATTGCCTAAAAAATATTTAAGAAGATTAATTTTATCCGAGACTTTTAAATAGCAACTTAAAAATATAGAGCTTCTAGTTAAAAATAAGATTGAAATATAAAATTATTATATATCTATATTTCTTTCTTTATTCCTTGAAAACATCACATCAATCCAAATCCTTCACAATTTTATAATGCTATTTGGAGTTTCATTATCATTTTATCTATTGAATCATACTATGGCAGTAAAAATACATTAAAACAGGTATGAGCTGATGGCAATTATTCAGAATCTTAAGTAATATAAATCAACAATACTGTCTCCATGTTTTTAAATTAAAAATTTTAATGATTTTAAACCACCTATAGGAATTCTATCTGACCCAGTGCAAAAAAACAAAAATCTTTTTTATTATTCTTCATTTAATGTTTGTAAAAATGTCCAAAATTATCTAAACATAAATCATAAAGTTTACTTTATATATTCAGAATTGTAATCGAACCCATCATACTCCGTTGAATTCTCTAATTCCTTAAGATTTAAATGTTTTTATCCAACTATTAATTATTGTAATTCTGAGCCTGAAAATAATTTAATTCCATTTCCTTCAACCACCCTCCAAAATCCTTTTTTAAAAGAATTAAATGGTATTTCAATTGATTCATTTAAATAATAATTAGTGCATAATCTTATATATTCATGCTTATTCTATTGGGTTACCGTTATTTTAGTTCCATTAGGCTAAATATAAATACAATAAATTATACAAGCAATTCCACATTTACAATTTTATCCCGTATAGCCTCAGAAATAGTAAAATTCAAAGCAAAGGCCTCCTCTATATTATCTTATTCATATTCAGCAAGTGCATTGAGTCCTTTATAAACTTCAAGATCTAACTCTTTCAAATCTTCAAGGCAAGTGGGTTCATTCATCAATTTTTTAAAAATGACTTCTGGAAATTAGAGATCCAAGCACACTAATTAATTTAATTTATACCTTGATTATACAAAGCCAATCCTAAAATCGTGCCAATCAACTCATATTTAATAGGCATTTCCATATTATGTTTATTAAACCATAATATTGAGTTATTATTTTTTGGAACAAACATTCCAAAATTTTAATCAAATAGCTTTTATGTTAATAA
This sequence comes from Paramecium octaurelia, assembly GCA_905182995.1. Lineage (NCBI taxonomy): Eukaryota > Ciliophora > Oligohymenophorea > Peniculida > Parameciidae > Paramecium > Paramecium octaurelia. The sequence goes on from CAJJDP010000004.1 coordinate 720,019, forward strand.
AGAGAAGAATTCTCTTGCTAACCCACCTTAATCGATACCTTGTTCTGCTTAAAATACAACCTAAAGTTAAGCCTTTAAATTAATATCCTTTCTTGATAGTGATACTAAAGCACTAGTTACAACATCATTACGATCAATCATCAATTATAAAAATGGTTAATATAACATTAAAGAACTTTCAAATTAGCTCTTTTAATTAATTTTAGAATCGATGGCTAGAATTTCACTTTTGAATTCCAATGGTATCACCCATGGATATTGACAAAAAGTAAAATACTATCTTTCTAAGTCTTATTTGATATAACTATCTAATTAAATGTATTCTAATTAATTGCCATATTTCGGATACAATTTAGCAATTTCTGCTATTTGAAATCTAGTTAGATTTAATCTTTTATGGATTTTATTAGAATTATAAAATACTTATAAAAGTTCAAGCATTGATTGAACAAATTGGATTTCTGTTTTTTTTAGTAATGGTATGTGCTTCATAGATTGCTAATTTAAGAAAATTCCCAAAACTTCTATAATTGTCTAAGTATATCTGATAAAATATTCATCAGGTAAAACTATAAGATAATTTGATAGAAGCTCCTTATGTTCTTTACTTAAAATTAGAAATACTTCTATTATTCTATTCTCTTCTGAATATAATAAATCATAGAAGCATTTAAAATGCATAATGAGAATAATAGCTCTTACAAAATAAATATTTTATTTGTAATTTGAAACCAAATTGTCCACCCATTATCTTAGAGTTTTTGTTTCTAAAGCATCATTCACCTATTAAATGGCTGATAAATTCAATTCTGGATTTGAATTTTTATAATTAATAACATCATAGCAATTATTAAAGCTTAGAATAAAAGATGCTCCAAAACTATTTGGAAAATTAGACAATTCACTTAAAGTAACAATTATATCTTCCTGTAATTATTGAATAGGCTTTAATTCAATAATCTAATTCCAACACACAGTTGTCCAATCTATGGTATCCTACTTAAACTATTCAATTAAATATTATTATAGAGATGTCTTATCAAATCCAATTTAAGAAAATATAGGATTACTTTTACAATAATTCCTATCACAAATAAATTTACCACATCCTTTGGATGCTTTATCGTAAACATGTTTAAAATCCTCAGAACAAGAAATCTAAAATCTTTATGAATAATACTTTTCTATCCAATTAATCATATTACCATTTTCCATTTATTTATATGTCAATAATTATTAAATCTGCATCATAAGTTCCGACAGTAAGATTTTCATTTAAAATTTCTCCATTGAAATATCCCTAATGTTTCTGCAACTATTTAATAGCATAATCAGCTTAAAAATGCTTATGTTTCCATAATCTTATCTATTCAAGGTTAATTTCAAATTCATTTTTTATTGCCAAAAACAATAGATATATCCAATTTTTTATGATGCAGTCTTCATCTACCTATAGAACTCCTCTTTGAGGGTGAAATACATTCAAGTATACAGATTACTAATTTAATTATTGATGTTACTCTTAATAAGTTTACATTTAAAGAAGGAACACCTTATTAATTGAAATATACATTTCTTGGTATAGTCATACCAACACCATACTCAATTCCCCAGACATCAATCATTAGTTTATTAACCTGACATAATATTAATAATATCCTACCAAAACAAAATCTTCGGGATATAATTTTATAATTTTTTAATTGAAGGAATCATCCATAGGATATTTTAATAGAAAATTCTCTTTACTATACAAATCGCAATTCAATGCCCCAGGCTAATTCATTAATTTATATTGTACCTTCTCTCTCTTCTCGTTTTGAGCAATCCCTTATATATAGTCAACGTAATATTTCCATTAGCGAAGCCACTATTTGGAAACAACATATAATTGCTTAGTACTATCCTTAATTGATTTCAAACTCTAAGATGATATCAATCTTACCTTACTTGTTTATTGATAAAGAATTATCTCCTTTTCAAAAGGAGTTATCTCTTGCCTGATTTTATTCATTTTTTTTTTGTTTATGTAGGTTTTTTTTATAATATGAATAATTATCATTAAATTTTCTTTTTCTAAATCTCATCAAAACCATTTATCTTATTATCTTGAAATTCATGCCTAAATGTTAAATCTTATGTCTTGAGTGGCAACCTTAAATTTTGATTAAAGATTTCAAATAGATCTTAGGCCAATTATTTTCTTAAAATTTTTTGCTAATCCCAATTTTGATGTTAGTTATTAATTTTATTCAATTTCTCAATGATTTATTTGGCAATACCTATTTCATTAATTTTATTTTACTCTCTAAATGAAATTTGATTTCCTATTCCTTCTCTTCTTTCATCTATAACAAAAGAAAATCTAAATAGGTATTTTTAAACTACCATAATCTTTCTTACTTTTTTCCAAAGCCTCTTCTAAATTCTATATTATTTGATTCAACTCTTAATTTTTGCTCTCTGCCTAATCCGCATTCCTCCTTTATTCTATCATCTCTTATAAATTTTTATTCAAATCCTATTTTATTAGTATACGTTTATACTTATAAATTATCTCTTTCTGTTTAAAGTTTATCTATTTATTCTTGTTAATTCTGTAATTTCTCCAACAATTTGACATTTTCATTTTTTATTATTAAGGTTTCCTTATTTCTTTAAACAAGTTAATCAATTTCGTTTTACAGGGATTTAATTTAATCTTTATAATCGCTTTACAACTACTAATCTTTCAAGAGATATTGGGATTATTTTGAAAGCAATTCTTCAGACCTTTAGTCTTTTATATAAGTTTATTAATACGGTATAGTTAGAAGTCTTTGAAAAGTTACTAATAGTTAGCCTTTATCTCGTTTAGTTCAGATTATAAAAAGTAAATTGTATTCATTAATTCCTAATTACATCATAGATCATATATTATATTACCTAATCTTTTTAATTGGGCATAATGGAAGAATTGGAATTTTAAGGATTAAAAATTTAGAACTCCTGTGATTTTTCTACTATACAAACGATATTGTTGGGATCCATTATTAGATTATCAATTTTTTATTTAATATATTGAATTGATTATTTTTAGAAAGAAGATGACTCATATAATATAATTAAGTTAAGTTGTATTTAAAAATTGATAACAAAATTGTATAAAAGAGCATTAACAAATATATGAATTATTCAGAGTCATCAGTGAGATTTTCTGATTTTTTTTTAAATGCCAGGTTCGTTGATTCTTTATTTAAATTATCGTAGAAGTTCTTGTTCTTCTTCAGATAAAAAATTATCGTAGGAATAATCAAAATCATTATTTTAATCATTTGAATCATTCTGTTTCAACAAGTTTATCAGATTTTTGATTGACTCGATCGATTCATATTGAGACAATTAATGATCATAGAGTATTTTCAACTCTAATTTTGAAAGTGTGTGGTAAGCCTCATTTATTCGATGAAATTGATCTAATGCAAATGCTCGTTATTCTCTGTTTTTATCCTAAATTTAGTTAAATAAAATACAGGATGCCATCTCAAGGCCAATTTATGATATGCTTTCTTTATTTGTGGTTATTTAGCATCTCTCTTAACACCTAGGATATCATAGTGATTGCCAATCATTAATTTTTTTCTAATTTGCTTAAAGCTTCAAATTAATATTTATTATATAACAAAATTAACTTCTAGAATTTTCGAATTTATTTCATAAATACATTATAGAAATTTTAAATCCAAAAAGAACTCAAATAAGCCTCTAAACACCATGAATATCAATTTGTTTCAATTTAGATAATATTAATTTGACAAATAAAACTAAATTAATAAACCCTTCATTCCTATATTTTATGATTGCAAACCAACTCATCCTAAGGTTCTGATTATGACGCGTCTGTCTAATTCTTAGGGTGTATCTTTGAAACTATGTATTCAATCAATAATGCCATAGTAACATTAAGAGTAAATAACACAACAACTATATAAAAACTAATAAAAAATATGTAAACTAAATCAGTATTAAATATTTTGGCATAATTATAAGATATTACATTCCAATTATTAATAATCAATAAAAACCAACATGTGCACATCCCAGATAAAAAATCGTTAAAGTTTGCTAATTCATAATGAACTTCATCTTCATCAGAATATAGGACTTTTCCTCCAAAAAGTAATTGTCCAATGGCTGTATATAGCATAAATAGGATAAATAAAGTTCCAAATAATTAAACTATATACTAAAAGATAGATGTTATTGAAATAATTAAAGTGGTAAAACTATTACTCTTTAAAATCCATTTACATCCTCTCAATAATCTATAGCATAATAAAATGAGTAAAGCTCTGAATGAATTATATCCAAGTAAGTTTAATATAACTAATAGAAGAATTGAAATGGAAAATAGAAATTCAACAATTAAGGATTTCTTCTTCCAAATCCTTCTTTTACCTACATAACATAATAGTAAGAGGCATTCTGCCAACATTATTGAATTACAAATTAACAGTACATATAATTTAAGGTTGGTAATTTTGAAAAATATCATCACAAATGAGACTAATGAAATGATTTCAATAAAAATTTCATAAAATTTATTATCTAAAATTTTGTATATCGATCTGGATATTACACTGTCAAATTATGAAATGTCTGCTAATCTTGTGATATCAGACTCTGTTCTCATTCGAAAAAATTTTTATGTTTAAAGACTAAATCTGTGATTGTACTTGGATAAAATTTAATTTGTTTCTTTTTGCATGAGATCTTTGTAAGAAGAATAAAAGAAGGCTAACACTAAATTTATGATCAATGTTGTGTTTATGAATTAAAATATGATAAAATATGCTACATTAGCCCTAGACTCACCATAATATGGTACATAGATATCAGGCGAATTAACTGTGGCTTGAAGTACAAATAGAATTATTACAATGCATTTTTCTGGTTATGAGAAGGGAGGCTAATCTATTTAACATATACTGCTTTCAAATTAAGGGTTATTCTTGTTCTTAAATATGGCTGATCCTAATCCAGCAAAAAATATTAAAGAAAATATCATCAAATAATAGATCTCCTTTCCTTTGTTAATTATTTAACCATAATGAAATATTGTGGAACGTAATGTTTATCTATCTCTATAGTGATTATTAGATACTTTTAAAGTATTATAAATATTGATTTCATTAATAAACTGATATTGAAGGGAAAGTTATTTTCTAGTATCATTACTGTGATGTCATTGATAATGATTAACAACATAATTATGAATTAAACCATTGCGATTCTTTTACGATGTCGTGAATCTATTATTGTGGTTTTGAACACCTAAGTATAATCTCTTGCAATACTTTGCTCAAACAAAGATATAGAACGATCATTATTTCAATGCAATAATATAGGTTTATGGGAAGATAAAAATCTACTATTTTTGGAATCCTTTAACCTTTATAAATGCTGCAGTATTACTAAAATATCATAGTTTTTACTTAATAGTCTACAAAATTGCACCAAGTTGGGCGCTAAAAGACTGTAATTATTAAATATAGGTAAAAAAAAACAGTTCTTATAATTTTGTGGTTTTTGTACATTTTCATCAGCCTCACAGATTTAGAGTTTTGCATATACGTGGCCCTATCTTATAATTTAGTTAAGCTTTACTTTCAATACGATTACTAAGTCGATTTAATGCATAGAACGAAGCAAAGTTATTTGAATCATTACAATAATCGATGTAATGGAGATCCAGAACCTTACTATTATTTAAATATGATTCTTTGACCTCATCGAGAGATTTAGTAGGATCCTAAGACTTTAATGCATCATTATTTAAATTCATATAAAATTAATAAGAATTAGTTAAAACCCATTCATAATATTACATCAAGAGGAAAATTTAGATTAGATAAATCATTTATAGAAAATAAATAAATAATTAATCAATATAAATAATTTATATATGAATTCATAATAAATGCAACTTAGCATATATTATGAAAACAAATGATCAAATATTTTAGGTACCTTGTTTTGTGATGTCAATTTTTACAAATTTACACTCATCACCATTCTTATTACTCAATTGTAATCATATATAGTCCATATTAAGAGATATTTGCAAACTTAAACGGTTATTGAAAATCAAGGAATATTGTACATCGTCAAACAAAAATAAAGAAATCATTCAATATTACATCTATATTTATCATTTAATAAATTGGATCAGCCTGTTTTGTTATGACATAGAAACAATTATATTTAAATATACTTAATTCAATCTCTGAAAAAAAAATGAAATGGTTCTTGCTTAGACTGTTTTTTCATTTTCATACGCCTATAGGTCGAATGAATTAGTTTTAGGTTTTAATATTAATAATTGTTCTTTATTATTATATTATTATATTTTATATTAATATTATTATTAAGTTTTAATGAATATTCCAAGTGAATATAAATCAGTGACTGATTACGCTGTTATTTGTGGCAAGAGATGTCAATTATTTGAAAATTTGTTAAGAGGTAGAAAACTAAAGAATTTTGAAGATTGTTTATGTAATACCTATTATATAATACTTAGATACTTGTGCAGAGCATGTAAAAGATAATATGGATAAGTTACAGGTTGATAAATATGATGAATGAATAATAAGATATATTATAATGATTGTATTCATTTTTTTAAAAATTGCTTTAATTTTAAATCGTCTTCATCTATTTCTTATTCATTATTCTTTGTAATAGCATTCTACTATTTGTTAGTTTATTTCTTTAACTTCTTTTCTTTCTTCTTCTATAATTATTCTTCTAATTGCCTTCTTATTTCTTCAATTGATTTGGGTTTTTCTTGAGCTTAAACTTAACTCTTAGTAGTTGATTCTTTAATTTATTGCAATTTTTCCTTGACATCAAGTGCAGTGACTTTATCAACTTTCATATTCATTCCAAGCAATCTATTATGCATAATAGAATTCAAATGATCTAACCATGATAAACTATCAGTAGCTAATTCATCACACAATTCACAATAGAATCCACTTTGATCTTTCTTCAATCCCTCTTTGACTACATTTCTTTTTTTCCCTATGGATTCATCAATTCCCACAGAATCAGTACGAGCCTATAATGATTTGGTGTATCTGGGATTATTCTTATCATATTCTTCATCATCACGTTCTTACTAATTAATTATGCTAAACTTACTTTATCAAAGATTTTATGTTCAATGTCCCACTTCTATTTTCCATATTCATCTACAGACTTTTTTACTACCTCTTCAACTCCTCTTCTATAAATTGGAATGTTTTGGTCAGCCATTAAAAGTATAAAATATAATTATAATCATAATTTTAAAATAATGTCCCATAAAGTGCATTTTGGTATCAACTATTCAAGATTGACTAATATCCCTTCCACTTAGAATAGTAATTTTCGTTTTTGAATGGCATTCACTTTAATTTAAAAAAGCCTCTAATCTACATTTTCATATTATGCAGCCTATTATTATGATGAACAACTAATGAATAGATATTGTCTAAAAGTACCTCTCAAATTAAATTTCTATTTTGGTTAAATTTTTCAAATTGGACAATGTTCTATTTAATTATTTGGTTGCTTATAATCCAATATTTTTCCATCTATATTATTTCATAATAGAAATTACAAAATGAGTTTGATCTCTGATAAATTTTTGAGTTTTTTTAGACATTCAGATAACCCTATTATTGTATTATCTGTTATCTCATAGTTACCATCTCCCCAACCTTTCATATTGAGTTCTAAACTGCCTAAATTATTGAGTAAACTTATTCCATGTAACAATCTGTCTACACCTTTGTCGGTGATTCTTTAATTCTCATAAGCCCACATATTCAAATCCAATTTAAATTCACTCAATTTATCTTAGAATAAGATTGCTTAAGTCAAATAATTTAAAGAACTATCAGTAATATTTTCATTCCAATATCCCCAACTATCAAATTAGAAAATGGAATTTACCCATAAAGTCCTAAATTTAATTGATCCAATCTTGATAATTAAGAAAGACTTAAACTCAAATCCTTTACACTTCTATCCGTTAGATTAGATAAATCCAAATGCCACCTTAAATTAGCATCTAAATACTTCTTTATTAAATCAATTGATAAAATTTTCTAAGACTTTGATAAAATTAACTCTGATGACAACTTCTCTATACATTGATCATCCAATTTTTATTATTATTGAAAGCTTCGGATCAAATAATTAGATACATCTCTATCTAAAAATGTGGTTTTAGCCTTCTTTCATTTCTAAGCACTTATTAACTTAATTTTTTCATTATTTTATATTATTTTTTACTCTATTTATTACTTTGCTCAGATCCTTGATTTAAGATTGAGTCTCCATGATAAATACAAATATCTGTGCAAATTTACTCAAAAGTATAATTTATTTTCATTAAATTAATAATAAAAACTGTATTGCAATTAAATTTACCGAAATTTCGACAAACAATTGATTAAGCTTCAGAAATAAATTACTGTTGTTCTAAATAGTAGAATTAATTATAAAAATACATAAAGAAAGATAAAATTTTGGAGAAATTTAAGCACATGAAGTGATAGTTAAAGCTTCTTTCTTACAAAATGTTAAATCTTGGCTTAGTATAGGTCAACTTGATATAACTAATGTCTCAATTTTAAAAAGATTAACCATCTACCATCTTTAGCCTCAAAAATTGACCAAAAATATAAATATTTTTTGAATGGTTTAAAACAAATATAATGTCTTTTTTAAATTAATATAAGTGAAAATTAACAATCTTTTTTTGCACTAATTTGAATATACCAAATTAAGTGGCTTAATCCAAATTATATATATGCAATAAAGATTTATTTCAATAATCGTCTATTTGCTATATCAATAAAAAGGAGTTTATTATTTAAGAATTAAAATTATATATAAAAATAAGTGGAGATAATTGGAGGCTTAAATAAGTAGCTGATGATGTGAGTAGAAGTACATTTAGAAAATAGAAATTATCAAATTTCGACTTATTTTTATTAATGCATTTATAAATAATATTGAGTACTTCATTAATTGGGAAATATTATTTTGGTATAATACTTTACAATTATATTAAAATTAAATGATTATTATTAAATACCTTCATAATATAATTTTAAAATGTAAAAAGTACATATTGCTGCCTTTACAGACGACAAAGTTTTTATTAATTTACTGGATGTATATTTGCATAATTTATCATTTTAAGAAAGAAATTGAAAGACATGTAAAGGAGTATTTTGAAAAAGATCAACTTAATAATGAGAATAAAATTATGACATCCAACAAGAAAAATAACAAATAATATCACTCTTTCTCTATCCTCCATAAAAATAATGTTGTTGTGAAGGATCACAAAAAAATCATTGTTAAAACATTTAGCAACAACACTAAATTTTCTGATATCAACTACAACTAATTTAATGATATCCCACTATCAGAAAGACTTGGCAAAAGAAGCAACATTGCTTAACGGAATTGTTATTTGGGACTTAAATCACAAACTTAGTAAACTTAGAGATCAGAATTTAAATCAATAAATGAAGAAATAATCTCATCTCGTCTAAGTAAGACATAAAGGAACAATAGAATGGATGCTATATAAGAGCGTTTTGAAATGTACTTATATTGTAATTTAAATAGTTGTAAGGAATACTTAGCTAATGAATAATAGAGATTGAAGATGGTTGAAGAATAGATAGAAAAAAATCAAACTCTACTTGAAGAACTGGCCTAAGAACTTGAAATTGTGAATAGCAACAAAGCAATTTTTAATTCCATAAAGAATTTAGATTAGCAAGTGTATAAAAATGAACTTAATTGTATTAACTACAAGAAAGTTACTTAAGAGCTCTATGAATTTATCCAATAAATTGAAATAAAGTATTTTAAGAATTAACAGGAATTTATTTATCCATTTATTTAGAATTTAAAAACTGAATTAAATGTAATGCTTCTTGAATATGAGTCACAAATTTAACAAAATTAGGTAGAATGAATGTTAACTATTTATGCTTGTAAATATAAATATAAATAAATATTAACTTCTTATTGATTCATTTAAAGCATAGGATAGACTAAGATAATCAATACTGAATTGAATGATATACTTTTTTATTCCTTATGCAATATAAATTAAGAAAGATATAATAAAAAATAGCTTAGTTCTTATGAAATTAATGGTTATATTAATAAATTATGTTAAATGCAAAATCAATATTAGATGATATATTCATTCAAGTCAGTCAAACTACCTTGTTAAATCGACTTGTATAACCACTCTGCATGAATAATTTTAATATTAGGGTTTGAATTGAGTATTGTTTATGCAGTAGACTTTAACATGATCTTCATTACTACCATTATATCACAAAATTCTTTTGAAGTTATCTAGTTTAATTAAATATTTGTACCTTTCCACCAAAATTTTAGATCAATTATTCTAAACCTTACTTTAAATTTTGATTAATATTCTTTTATTAAGAGGTCTTTGGTTTGGAGAAATAAACGTAAAAGTTATAAGGGAACAATATTTCTATTGTAATAATGTTATTAGTACTCTTTTACATATTGTAATTCAAAAGATATTGATTAAAAGATATCTCCTTTTTCTGATTCTGTTACTATTTGATAATCCATTTTTAAGAAATAATTTTAGTCTACTTATTTAAACAACAACAACAAAAAACCAAATCATAAACCAGTTTATCCTCATTGATAACAAGTATATCGCACTTGATTTTCATATCTTCTTCCATAACTAATTGATACTAATCTCTTTATTATAATTGAAATTTACTTCAAATTTATTTATTCAAATAAATTCAATATGTTAAAATCACATGATTTATGTAAAACCAAGTTGAATTTTGACTCAATTTATTATGTTTTTGATTTTTAATTTTTCGAACTCTTTTTGGATAACATTTGAGAGTTCATTTTTTATGACACTTCTAATTATTCTGTTTCCAATTCTTCATGTATTAGTTCTTACTTAACTTTGTCATGTATATCTTTGGAGGATTGTTTATAATGCGAAATTGACACATATGATTTATTGGTGCTTTTAGCTATTTATTATAATTGATCCTTGAATTAACTAAAAATGTGTCTAGTTTTAAATTCGTTGATTTCTTCTTCCTCTTCTTAGATTTATTGATTTGATTGTTTTCCTTTCTTTATATGAACTCTCTATATAAATACATAAAATACATCTTTCTTGAGTAACTCTTGAACCTCTTGGGGGGTTAATTGAATGATTGGGAAATTTGAAGCATCGACTTCCCTCTTTTTAGTAAGGCATCTAAAATAACTTTAAGATTTACTCATTGACCCACATAGGATTGACTATCTTGATATTCCATTCCTTTGCTTTCTCCAATGTACTCAATAAACCATCTAAATTTTTAATAGGATTTTACATTGCCAAATGAGATAGTGAGTATGTTTACTTAATTTTTTTACTATGGTAGCACCTAGAGCATAAAGAATCTCATCTTCACAATCTGATTGATTTCGATCATTTTATTAGGGACCAGAATAAATTTCAACGTAAATTTTCTAAGGTTTAGATTAGAAAAAGTACTTTTTTTGCTAAACACTGTGAGATGTTGTTGATAATACTGATTTGAATTTGATTATCCCTCAAAGTGATAGCACTATGTGAAATCTTCCTTCCGGATTAAACAGCTGATGCAGATCTTCTGTAGGATTTTCTGTTCTATTGTTCAGTATGCACAGATGATTGACGTTACTTTCCTTAATTCATAACATTTTTGTTACCTTCATCTTTTTTGGAAAAATTCGATAGTTCAAAATTATTATTAATATATATTCACTTATTATTAAAATGGTTAACTGATTCCCAAGAACTCAGGTGTGAAACAACTATCTTGAAGAGAATGCATCTTTTATCCAAATTGAGGAATCCCAAATTCCTAATTACATGACAATTATAATGAGTATTAATTAGGTACTGTATTCAACTGATTGCTATTCAAAATTTACTCCTATTGTTATTAATCTTAAGATTGAGGTCTTTTGTCGTTTGAATCCTCATCTTAGATTGACTCAGTTACTGAAGGCAATTTACAGATCTATCCCATCTTATGCTAATTAATTTTATATAAATAGATTTTTTATTTAGTGCTTATCATACAATTTTCTAATATAAGATTCAGAAATAAATAAATTGATAATTCATAAATCTCCTTAGTATATTGGTATGATTGTCTGATACTGCTGATTTTGTTAAGATAACTAATTTGGTAAAACAATAGCACTCTGTTTGACTGCAGGTTTAGGTGAGTCTAGATTCCCAATCGATTCCCTTTTAATAAATGTAATCAATACCATAATGATTCCGTATTAGAGTATTTATTGACTGGGAATACTGATTCATTTATCTCTAACTTCTATTTAGGTGGAAATATGACATCAATTGTTAATTTGAAAGCATCATCTACATACATCATATAATTGATTACCCAACATTCTTGGTAGTAACATTTTTAAAATTCCACTTGATTCCTCTATGCAAGGGTTTGTATTAATTTCTATCAACCAAGTCTTAAAATCTTGATCTATAATGAAATCATATCCAAAAATTTCCATACAGAATTTTCTTTAATGAAGATTCAGCTTCCTCTTTACAGATTGCATTGACATCCATACTAGCTATTTCATCTTTGCTACATTATTTTATTAAAAATCAATGTTAAATCCTTATTGATTTAGATAATTTTAAAAATCATCGAATGATAGTTGATTGCCATCTTCAAACTCTCCATATTTGTCTGAATACTTTTAAATGGCATTGTTGGTCAAATGAATAAATTAATTGCTCACATCATCGGTTGTATAATTTTCACAAGATGTGCGTATGTACCCTTCTTTAAAAAAATAACAATGAAGATCCTAGGTAACTAATACCCAGACTCTTATGTCAAACTTCCTTTGATTGATGAGAAATGGTTATTCAATGTACTTCTAAATTACAAAGGAATTGGCCTTGATATTATTATTCTTTTTGTTATTCTTTACGTCATCATCTTCTATAGTTTGATGTCCTTCCTGATATTCACATATAAGTGATATGATAGTATCCAAATCATTAACAACATGAATTCCTTGTCCTCTATTTAAAAATGTGGGTTTCAATAACCATAAGTATTGATTACCATTCTAAGTCTTTGGAATCTTATTGGGTATTGGTTATATTTTCTTATCATTCATAGGTTAGACTGGAATCTGACTTATTATAGTAATAATACTTTTAATTTCTTTTTGTATTCTACCAATTTTTTTGCCATTTGATCAATTTTCTTGGGTGCATACTTGTCAAAGAACTTAACAAATTAAGTAAATTGTTGGTCAACAGAGTCATCTTTAAAATCTAAGACGAATGTTATCGGAACTGAATCATATACATTTATTTTGTTTTACTAAGAAGTTCTAAGTAATAAATTAATACTTCACAATAGGAACAGAGATTTCTGAACAGATATTATTTATTGCTGAGTTCTGGATGATTTTCAAAATGATTGACCATTTATTTGTATTAATTATTCAAGATCAATCTATCATATTTGTAACCTCTATGCCATTATTACCATCTAAAATTAACAAACATCGATGAGTTATCCTTAGTTTACTACCAATCGACTCTGGTATCCATAATCCTTTGAACTAATTCATGATTGTTTCCCAATCCCAAATTGTATTTATATTCATTCGATTACTCAATTATTTTTATTGATTTCTCTTTCTGTCTGTGAGTATGCTGATCAGAAGAGAACTTCATTTGTTTTGCAATCAAAATCATCGAAGACTGAACAGCTCCAGGGTTTCTGTAAACTCCTGCTTGTGATTGAACTTTATTGTTCAGGTACTTGAGAAACCTATCAGGAGATATCGGTTTCTCTTCTGGACTGTTTAATTGTCGATGCTTAGGCATACTGTACGCCTGTACTTTATGGCCTTGCAATTTCGGGAGTCTAACTTCTTAACGATAATTCATGTGAAATCCTGAACCGCTCACTGATAAAAACATTTAATTTTGTATATTTATATAGATTTCATGTATCAACCCTCAGACAGAGAGAAGATTGAACTTTACATCTCAGCTCGTAAGCTTGCCAACATGGATGTCATATCAGACAGTGATCCAAAGTGCAAGATCTTCGTAAGAGACATTAATGGAGGAGAAAGATAAATTGGCTAAACCGAAGTCCTTAAAAATAACCTTAATCCCGATTGGAAAGTAATGAAATTCCATATTAGACAACCATTCAAATGGATTTCATATTCGAGATTAAATAAGAGCTAAGATTTGAGGTTTGGGACCATGATGATGGAACCATTGATAAAGATGATTTAATTGGTGTTGTCAATGTATCCTATTAGCATATTATTATATAGACGACAGTTGGAGAAATTATGGGATCTAGGAATTAAGTTTATACAGGATAGTTGAAATTGAAGAACAAAGCAACAGGAACTCTTTTAATTAAGGGTGATAAATTGAAGGATGACAATAGATTCATTTTCTGGTAATGGGAAGGCAAAAAAATAAAGAATGTAGATGGTTGGTTTGGCAATTCAGATCCCTTTTTGAGATTTTATAAATAGTCAGGAAATGATTGGTTGTTTATTCACGAGACTGAATTTTGCAAGAATAACGAAAATCCACATTGGAAACCATTTGAAATATCGATGAGTAGATTGAATGCTGGAAATACATAATAATAAATAAAGGTGGAATGCTGGGATAATCAAACAAATGGAAAACATCAATACATTGGTGAAACATTATTCACAATCCATCAAATTGAGAATGAACTCAAAAGAGAATTCATATCTCTTTCTAAGAAAGGCGTATTATGTCAATAATTATTTGATAGAGTAATCATGGTGTGTTATAATTAAAATAATTTTCTTTATTTACAAAACCTTCCTTCATTGATTATATTAAAGGAGGAGAGTAGATTAATTTGATGATTGCTGTAGATTTCACTGGTTCTAATGGAGATCCCAAATTTCCAAACTCCCTACATTACAATAATCCAAATCAAATGAACCAATATTAATCTGCACTTTACTAGGTCTCAGAAATATTATTGAATTACGACTTCGATAAGAAAATACCCATGTATGGATTTGGTGGAGTACCCCATTTTCCTAATTATACAAAAAATTAAGCAGATCACTGGTATTCAAATTGAGTCTATTCCTAGCTTTCCTTTGACTGGTAGTTTCTAATAACCGGAGGTTTTTGGTCTGGAAGGAATTATGGCTTAATATAGCGGAGCACTATAAAATGTCACCTTATCAGGACCAACATATTTTGCCCCAATCATTTAATACGCTTGTTAAACAGCATAACAAAATATAAACTAAAATATTTATACAGTTCTAATGATACTGACAGATGGAGAGATTCATGACATGAATTAGACAACACAATTGATAATTGGTGCTGCAAAAATTCCACTTTCAATAATTATCATTGGAGTTGGAGATGAATAGTTTTAATAGATGAGAACGCTTGATGGAGATAGCGGTCCATTGAAAGGTTCATCTTCAAGAGATCTGGTCTAATTTGTACCATTTAGAGATTTTAAATAATAAGGAGAGTTAGCAAGAGAAGTGTTAGCAGAACTCCCAAATTAATTAGTTACCTACAAACAGCTATTAGGACTGCAACCAATAAAAGCTCCAGATATTCATCTAAGTCAATTGGGATGAAGATGATAAAATATAAGTCAAATAGTATAATATAATAACTAAGGCTGAAATTTCTCATTTATCTTAAGATTTTAATTCTAATATCAGTATTAATTTAAACCAATATTATATATATTTTGTACTAATCAATATAGTGAAGTGAGTTTATTATATTATCAAATTAAGAGAGAAACAATCTCAATATATACTCTTATTTATTTATGAATGATATACAAACATAAGTGAATCAAAAAGAGAATGAGAATCAAAATAGAGTAAGGATTAGTTTGACAAAATCAATAGATTAAAAGTCCTTTATTGCATGTTCTATTTTATTATTAAATATTGTATATATTGCAGATGAATTTCCAATTTAGGTATTGTAGAGTTGATGATTCTCCTCGATTTTATTTTGTAATGCTGATTGTGTAAATGTTTTTAGGGAGATTTGTCTATCCATCAATTAGGGCAATTTGTATTTGTGATCAGTGGTTATTGCTCTTGAGTTATCTGTCTTCGATTAATTAAGGTAGATCTATTTGACTAATGAATATTAACTAATTTCATTATTAAAATATGTTGGAAAATCAAATGTTGTAATTTTTGAATTCAGACTTTTAACAATTTACATAATAAGACAAGTAGGATAAGCAAGATGAGAATACAGAGACTGAAGTTCCAAACAACTCTCAAAGACAAATGAGAGTTAAGAGTTTTGAAGAAAAGCCTGCCAACAAACCATTAAATCTAATATTTTAAATGTTGCTGCAGAAGAAAACACAAAAGAGATAATAAATAAAGGTTGATCCAAAGTCAATACCTTTGTCTATTAATCTCTCTGTTTAGGTGTAAGAATTACCAATTATTCGTAAAATCATGGAAAAGAATGAATGGAAAAAGGCTCATAATTTTGACGGAGATATATTGTGGTGTGGTCCTGATAATGTACAACAGGCCAAACAATTTACTTACGATTTTGCAATGGTCTTTATGAATTTATGCATCAGTAGAATTCCTGGAGCTAAACTTATCTCTACAAAAAAGGAAACTACGTCGATCATGGATAAAATGAGATAGTATAATATGTGTCATATTATAATAGATATTTTCCGTCTATTTATAATTTTTATCCAAAAACATACACCATGCCTGAGGATTTACATGAATTCATCGAAGATTTCGAAAAAAAGGATGGCATCTCCTACATTGCCAAGCCTGACAAAGGAACCCAGGGTCAAGGCATCTTCATAGTCAGCTAGATAGAAGATTTGTTCAACAATGGAGTCAAGGATATCTCCTATATAAAGAAGTAATAGCATTTGAATAATTAGGAACTATATTATATAAGAGTATATCAGCAATCCCCTGCTGTTGGATGACAAGAAATTCGATTTTCGATTGTATGTGTTGATTACTTCACTGAAACCATTAATCGCCTACATAAACGAAGAAGGCTTGGCCAGATTGTGCACTGAAAATTATTAGGACATCACATCAAGTAATCTCTCTAATGTTTATATGCATCTAACAAATTATTCTTTAAATAAAAGTAAAAGACAACAATAGTATATCCATAGATAGTCAAAATTTTATTATTCATCCTCCAGATTTCCAAAAAATAAATCTTGGAACTAAAAGAACTTATACATCAGCCAAAAAAACATTAATGAAGATGGGCATTGATGTCCCTAAATTGAAATTGAGAATTGAACAAACCATCGTAAGATTCTTATATGGAATTGCCCCCTTCTTAGTAATAAATACTAACTATTAGTAAAGTTAAATTCGACTCGAGAAATCTATCAAGACAAGTGGGAAAAGGCCAATTGTTTCCATGTTATTGGCTTTGATATTCTAATTGACAGAGATCTAAAACCATGGATTATTGAAATTAATGCCAATCCCAGTTTGGAGATTACTCAAGTAGTATAAAATTCAAATGGAAGCAAAAGAGTCGAAACAAGCTCATTGGATGCTTATGTTAAGACTAAGGTCATTGAAGACGCATTTATTATTGCAGTTAAAACACCTTAAGAACAGATTGAATAAATTGGTAAGGGGAAGTATTGTAACAGTTATAAGATGATTATTGATGGATAACCACCAATTGAGAATTTAGATTTGGTAATTTCTTTATATTTATTTACAACTTTAGTTCTATAAATTGGTTGATCTTTACAGCAATCTTTGTGGTTTGAGATATGGCAATTTGAATTAAATGAGATTTTGCAGATTAGCTAACAATCCTCAATTAATTAATGATTTACTAATCAAATCAGATTATGATTTGATTTACAAAAAGATTTAGTTAAAATCATTATAACCAGATCTGAATTTCTTGGGTTTCTTGGAAGCCATAGAATCTATCTCAGAGAAGGTATTATCATATCAAAATATGTTATTAGCTTCTAAAACGAAAGGCCTCTAATTATACATTGTAAAAGGCAGTGACCTATGTTGTAAATACGGCTTTAAAAGCCCCTTCATAATAGTAAAGACCTTTGACTGCAAAAAGATGATTTGGGGTTATATATATAAAATATACTAAATTTTTTGTTTAATTATCAAAAAATCAATAATAAAAATGTTTTATCACATAAAAGGACTAAAAACTAAGTTGTCCATTGAGCCAAACTACTTAGATCAATTGAAAGATTAAAAGTTCATTTTAGAATAAATTGTATAGAAATTAGAAGGCAAGTACTTTGATGATGTTGGGTACATCATTTATATTGCTAAATGCATGAATTACAATAAAAATTTGGATGAATAAATTGATGCATTAATTGAAGAGGATGGAACAGTTAGAGTAGTGGTATAATTTTCATATCATATCAGATTAAATTTGAAGCCATTGTATTCAAAATACAAGAGAAGGAAATAGTGGATGTTGAAGTTTCGAAATGTGAAGCCCAGGCAGTCTTTGCCAAATTGGGACCAATCGATTTTATCATCCCAAGAGATAAATTGCCTGCTAATTTCACCTATTCTAATGTAATTTTAATGTGAATTTAGGAATCTTATAAAGAAGAAGATGAAGAAGTGATAAAATAAGGTACTAAATTAAGAGTCTAAGTTTAAAAGACAAATTATAAACAGGGAAAATTAAGAGCCTTTGCACATTTGACAGGTGACAATTTAGACAATATTTGTGGCATATTGAGTGATGATCTGAAGTTATGATTTATAAATAATTAATGTAAGGGTTAATAATATTCTTCATTTTATTGTGTTGTATTATATATTATTAAATTTTAAATACTAATTTCATAGAAATAAATACTTCTCATTTTTTACATGACTTTTTATTTATATTAGTTTGTTTTTGGTATATGAATCAGAATATATATTATTCAACATTATTATGAGTTATTTAATTAAGTATTGTTGTTAATAATTCACTTCTCAAAAAGAAAGAAAATCTCTAATTAAACATTGATGGTTTGTACTTATTTGTCTTTAATTGTGGTTTTTCTTTCGTTTTTATTAATTTATTCATGAGATTTATGCATGAATAAGTTTCGATCTTGAATTCAACTGTTTATAGATATCTCAGCAATAATTTCAATTAACGAATGGTTTTTAATAGTCATCAATTTTGAATTGATTTTTAATACATAAATAAAGATCCTTTGATTGCACATTAATACTATATTGTTACGAAATATCAATTATAAAAAATCTATATAGGTTTATTTTAATTATTTTATATGGATAATAAGACATATTTTTTCTAAATAAAGGCCATTTTCTAGAAGAACTTGTTATGCTCTTTTAGAAACAAAGAATTTTTAGCAGAAACTCTAATTCCATTTATTTGTGGATTGAGTTTAGCTGCTAAAGATATCGATGGTACTCAATTGATAACCTTTTTTGCTCCATTTTTTGTTGCTTTGGCCATATTTTCAAATCCAAGATCATTATTGATACATTTATGTGAAGAGAAGGAGCTCAAGTTTAAGGAAACTCAGAAGGTAATAAATTTCAATAATAGTAGATTATGGGTTTGAAGCAAAACTCATACTTGATAGGATGGATGCTGTACGCTTACTTTAAAACTTTGATGGTACAATTGATATACATATATATTAGTCTTTTACAATATTTATTCTTTCGTGGACATTGTTCGGATATATCATGAATGAGAGACATGGTCGAAACATATTTGGATTTGATGATGACACAGCATGGTACATAATATTTGGACTTTACTTCATATATGCAACCGCTTTGATACATTATTCAATGTTTTTAACAACATTCTTTTCAAAATCAAAGACTGCAAATGAAATTACAACATTTTTGCTAGTTGTATCGTTAATATTGCCATTTTTTGGATTTGTTGACAAATTTTAAAGGTATTCAATGTGATTTATAATCTATTAGTACTTTATTTTTCGTTTTGATTTCCCTATTTCCATAAACATGTATTGCACTTTCGTATATATCAACACAATATGGAGTGTTTAGATATTTGAATATTCAACTTGAGGAATACTTCTCTCATGGAGCAATGGCAATATAATTAGGAGTATTGTCAGCTGTATATTTGTTGCTGTATTTTTATTTCGATGCCATAATCCCTAATGAATATGGTATTGCAAAGCATCCTTTGTTCTTTCTAAATTTTACTAAAGGTAAAACAGAAAAACGAAAAGTTGATTTAGAGAATCCTTTGATATAATAGGAATAAGAGAATATAGCTTCTTAGACATATAATGATGATGGCTCAAGTGCCTTTTATCATGAGCAAAGAAACTACTTAAATGTTAAACCTTCAGTGAAGATAAGATCAATAGTGAAAAAGTTTGGGAACTTTACGGCTGTAGATTAAGTGAGTTTGAATTTGTATTAGAAAGAAATCTTATGTCTACTGGGACATAATGGTGCTGGGAAAACAACTACAATAAATGTATTAACAGGATTACTGAGTTTGACTGCAGGAAAGGTTTACGTTTTTGATTAGGAATTAGAGAGTAATTTGGAAGAGATTAGAGAGAGGATTGGAATATGTAATCAAAGGGATGTTTTATATGATGAATTGACAGTCAAAGAATAATTATAGTTCATGGGAAGAGTGAAAGGGTTGGAAGGCAATGACTTAGAGTAAGAGATATAGCAAATATTGTCTACCACATTATTGACTAATGAATAGGAGAAAATAACAAAGACATTGAGTGGAGGAAATAAAAGAAAGCTATCTTTGGCATAAGCAATCATAGGAGGATCCAATGTATTATTTTTAGATGAGCCAACTTCTGGAATGGATGCTTAGACAAGAAGAGGAATTTGGGAAATATTGGAGAAAGTTAAGGCTGAGAACAGAACTCTTGTACTTACAACTCATCATTTAGATGAAGCTGAGGAGTTGGCTGATAGAATTGCTATTATGGCTGCTGGTAAATTACTTGCTTGTGGCAGAAGTGAATACATTAAGCAGAATTTTGGAGAAGGATATTCCATTTCAATCACTATAGTCGATAAATCAATTGATAAAGAAGAAATCGTTAAATTTACATAAGATAATTTACAATAAGCAGTTTTGGATCCTCAATCATCATAACTTTCTATTCTATTTAAAATTAAATTTAATTAGAAAAAATACTTACTTAATTATTTTTAGGCTTTGGAGAGGGAATTTTAGAATAAGTTATCAGTTAATTTCAGGATTAATTCCCTTGAAGATGCTTTTATCAATATTGGAATGGATGAAGAGAAGTTCCTAGAGAGAGCCAAAAGGATGGTCGAAGGGAGAACCAGTGTCAATGAAGATAGAGATAGTGTAATTGGAACTGATCAATTTGCTGAACTTAAGTCCAAAGTTCCAGTTCCAGATTGTTTGAATAGAGGTAATTAGTTATTTGTAAAGTAGAACCTGTTTATTCATTTAAAGAGTAAACATTGGCCATCTATCTTAGAAAATATTACACAACTATTAGAACCTTCAGCAATTATTTAGCTATCCTCATTCCCTTAGCATTGATTGTAACTGGCATAGTTGTCATTGGGGAAATGGATCTTGGAGAAGAGAATAAAGATACGAAAGTATTCAGAATGATCTTTTTCTCAATCTTTGCTATTATTGCACTTTGTTTCAATTCATCCTTATTTATAATGCAGCCTGTTTTAGAAAGAGAAACCAACCTGAAATATGCTTTGGTAGCTATGGGTTGTAGACCATTGCCTTATTGGTTTGGTACTTTTCTATTTGATTTCACTATTTATTTTGGAATGATATTCATTATCATTATGATTTCACTCACCTATGAATTCTTAAGTGAAAAAATAGGTAAAGTAATTTTTATATTCTTCTCATTTGGAATATCCTTTATTATGTTTTCATTCCTTATTGGAACTATGCTTTATCAAAAGGCATCAAAAGCAATGAAAACATTCCCTTTTTTAAATTACTTTATTTTCTTTGCTCTTCCCTTGAATGTTTGGCTTATTGTAGCCTTGATTTTTATGAATGGAAATGATTCTGACGAATTATCAAGTGGATAATCAATCGTAATTAAATTTGTGGATTTGCTATGTGCTCTCATCAGTCCATTTTACTCATTTTTTTAGGCTATTACCAAATCTAATGATATTGAAGGAGGAAATGTACCTTACATCTCAAAAGAATATTGGGTTTATTGTTTAATCATGGTCTTTTAAGCCTTTGCATTCTTTTTTTTGAATATTTATATTGAGTAAATGAAATACTTCAAAGAGATGCCCACTAATAATCAAAGATGTAATAATTATATTCCTGCTCCAATCAAAGATCCAGAAGTACTCAAAGAAATCCAACAACTTTCTACTGGAATCAAGAATACTCCCATTAAAGTCTTGCACTTACAAAAATAATACAATCCCTCACATTTCTTGGCAGTCAAAGATATAACATTTGGAGTAGGACAGAATGAAATTTTAGGTTTACTAGGTCCAAATGGTGCAGGCAAATCTACTACTTTTAATATTTTAACTTCATTAATTGGTAAATCATCTGGAAATGTTAAAATTAAGGACGTTGAAATAGATAGAACCAAATCAGATGTGTTTAGAGACACTGGTATCTGTCCTTAATTTGATTGTCTTTGGGAGAACCTTACTCCAAGGGAACATCTCTATCTATTTGGAAGAATGAAAGGTTTATATGGAAATGATCTTGATCAAAGTGTAGCTTACTTTTTAAGTACCATGTAATTAGAAGAATATATTTATCGAAAATCTGGATTACTTTCAGGAGGTAATAAGAGGAAACTCTGTGTCAGTAATGCACTTATTGGAGGACCTAGCATTTAATTCTTTGATGAACCAAGCACAGGAGTTGACCCCATTGCAAGAAGATTTTTGTGGAAAACTCTCAGACAAGGTGTCAAGTTAAGACAAAGTTCAGTGGTTTTGACAACTCATACTATGGATGAAGCTGAAAGTCTGTGTGATAGAATAGCCATTATGATTAATGGTGAAATATTCTGTTTAGGCAATCCAAAAGAACTCAGAGACAGATATGGAGAAGGGTATAACATTTCCATAAGAAATCCTTCCAGCAGAGAATAGATACTTAAGATCATCTAGGAATAATATTCAGAGGCTAAGGAAAGTTAGGAGACTCACGAGGAATATTAATCAATACATGTATATATTTATTATTATCAATTAGATACCTACTCATTAATTTTAATTCTTCAATGTGTTTCAATTGTTAACAGAATTAGAATAAAAAAATTATATCAAAGATTTTACTATAAATTAATCAACATTGGAATCCGTATTTTTATAGTTTTCTTAACTCTAATAGTAATAGTAAGTTTCATGATTATGAATGTATCCCATATTATAAATTAATCGTATATTGTAATTAATAAATCAATATATTATATAATTATTAATGATGAGCATAAGAGTAGTGAAACTACATCAAAATGAGTACATTCATCTAGGCTATCTGATTATATTTTTATGTTACAATTAAATCATATTATTACACTGCTTCGATTGGATGTACTTAATTAAGTGGTTTGGATTATTTGTTCAACTAAAATATGATGTAATACAAATGATATGTTTCGTATTAATTAATTTTTTATTTATAAAAAGTATGAATTAAGAAGAAAAACAAAATGAAAACAAAGAACCGGAAGTTAAGGATAACGTTGAAGAGTTTTGTATGAAGGCGTTATCTGCAGGTTAAAAATTATATAAATGCGTTAGAGGAATAGAAAAAGATTATGTTATAAATTAGTGAAGAAGAATCATTCAATCTAAAAAATATTTAACAAAGAGAAGATGATGCTGTTTTTATTGAAGACGAACCAGACAAAGCTTTGGCCAAACTTTTGACAATTAATTAGTAAAACTTTTAGGAAAGGTAATATGAATAATTCTTCAATTATGTTTATAGATAAGCCTATGCTAGGCATTTGAGTGAATTGATAATATTGATAGGGGATGAAGCATAATAACAATTGACTTAGATTATAAACTAATTCATTAGTGACAGTGACGAAATAAAAAAAATCCTGATCCATCAACTAAATTTATTAATAGATCATTTAGATGTATCTATAATTAAATAACATTTATTGCCAGCATCTATGTAATTAATAAAATATCATAATTTTGACATCTAATCTGATGTTCAAAAATAAATATCTAGAATTGCATAGAAACTAACCAAAGAGGAAATAAATGAGTTAATATTAAATGATTTAATTCTAATGGCACATGATGAATCGAATGAAGAAAATAAGATGGTAGCTCTGCAATTTTTTGGTTCTTATGCTCATATTGCCAATTAATAATTCTTAGAATCATTCATTTCTATTGAGTTTATCAATGCAGGTGAGGATATCAGTGTCAGAGTAAGAAAGGAATCTCTTTAACAATTACCACACATTGCAAAGGCAGTAAGACCTGAATTTTTCGTGACCAAATTGCTCCCCTATTATCTTTAGTACATCTAAAATTAAATTATCTTAATAGAAAGTCTGAAGATAAATCATCTTGGCATATTCGTAAAGCCTGTGTAGAGATTATTGTGAGATTAGCTTAGATAGCTCCAAAATAAGTTCGATAGAATGAATTGTCTAATAAAATGGTTGAATTTTTAAAGTAATATTTTGATATTTATATAAGGGATTCAAATAAATGGGTTAAGGCATCTGCATTCTCTCTTCTTGGATTATTCATTCATACATTACATGATTGTAATCAAAAAAATGAATAGTTATTAAATGAATATTGTCGATCAATCAATAAAGATGTCTGTGAATATTTCTCATCTGATTAAGAAATCTATGATGCTTGTGCAGCAACCTTCCATCATGTTGTCGAAATATATGGATAAGAAAAGTGGCCAAATCTATTAAAATTATTACAAAATCTAGTAAAAAACAAAGGAGTCAGAAAAATGTTGGCAGAAAATCTCTATATCATTGCTAAATCCTGCGGTCCAAGATATGCTGAAAAAGATTTAGTGATCATTTTGGATTCGTTCTTGAAGGATTTAAATGATGAAGTGAAGTATGCAGCTGCACAACATTTATGGGAATTTATTAAGATTTTTGATGAAGAAAAAAGAGATAATTTATTAGATGTTGTATTAATCATATAAGTAATAATAAATTCCTAATCGTATATAGAGAGATCAAAAGAAATGGAGAATTCGTCATCTTATCGCTAAGTAAATTAAGCATTTGGTTCCTTTGTACAGTGTTGACAACATATTCCAAATCATAGTGCCAATTACATTGAAATTATGTAACGACATTGTAGCAGTTGTAAGAAAATAAGCAGCCAAAGAAATGCATTCAATTTTGCAATCTTTGAATACTGAAGATGAAACCAGTCAAATCTATTATTAATGTTTAATTGAGAATATTAAAGCATATGGAATCAGTCATCGTTTTAATCAGAGATAAGCGTATACAAATTATTATTAATTATTAGATTTGCTTATATGTGTTCAAAGTTAATTACACTTAAAGAATTTGAATCTACTTTCTTGGAATAATTTGTATCTCTCAGTCTTGATCCGGTTAAAAATGTGAGAATCACAGTAGCTCTTATTGTTTAAAAACGATTTAAATAAGGTATAGAAAGATATTTTATTGTAGGACATCTCAAAGATAATCAGAAAATATTGTAAATGATAGAAAATCTGAAAAGCCATAAAGATAGAGAAGTGCTAAAAATTTTGGACTGAGTTAATTTACATTTAAATTATGGATTATTTAATATTAAACTTAATAAAGATATAACCATAATTATAATTATGTTTATTGCAAAGTTTATGATAATTATTATCTAACCATATTTGATAAATAAAAATTTTATAAATAGTACAACAGAAAAATAATTTTGCTTTTGAATGTAATTAAGCTATATGTCTGAGGGGATATCTTGTTTTCTAAATATATAAAAGTATGTTAATAATAGGCTTATCTAACAATCTTGATTATAAAAATTAGTTGAATTTATTTAGTTTGGTGAAACTGCAAGAATATTCTGTAAATTGTGCATTAGTAAAATCAAAATATTATAATTTCCTTCATTCATTTATAATGTAAATATAATAGGATTTTTATTCCAATAAAAATTCTTAAATTTCAAATTATCGACTCAAAATTTATCAATAAAAATTATTAAATTTAATTAGAACCTACTTAATAATAAAAGTTCTCTATTGCAAGATTACATTCAATTAAGTTCTTTAAGAAATTGTAATCTTTATATTCATCTATAAATAGCAGGCATGTTCCTTAAGTTAAAGTAAGCAGTATTTATTGAGAGACAATGATAAATAATCCAAAAGCCTTGATTGCAATTTCCTCGTTATGATTCGTTATTTTTCAATAATCCTTTATTTATTGAAATTATTACCTTGACTAAAAAAAAACATTGATAGAATGGCTGATATTTACTCAGGAACTTTGTTGAATAATTAGATTATAAAGGTGAATTGATTAAATTGTCTATCACTCAATATTTATTAGAAGAAATAAGAGTGTGTTCTTTGTTTAAAAATGTAGATGACCAGCATTGAGAATCAGAATTATGAATTTTACGATTAAAAAGCTCATTAATAATTTCAAGCTGAGGGAGAAATAATCATTAAGAAGATATTGTTAGTTTTAATGTTAGACTAGTAAGTTATATCGATGGAAATGATATGATAATCTTTACGAATATATTTTTATCTTCTCCTTAATGATTGGATTTACTATCTATACATTATTTCATCAGATTTAAAAGTTTAATTCAACTAAGTTTAGTCAGATAAGTGAATTCTTTTGAAATATTTTATGTCTTTAATATTATTTGTTTTCTAAGACAAAAATTCGATATATATTATATATTTTAATAAATTATTTTTTAAATCTTGATAGTGATGAACAAAATAAAGGAATTTTGTAGTGGGTACATTAAAACTATATTATTTGCAATTGAGTATAAGCATCGTTTTTAAGTATAATCATCATTATTACAAAGTTTCCTCAAGGGCTATTTATCGTTCCTCATTTTCTGCATCATGTCTAATTATTAAGTTTATTTTTGGATAGATCTTCAGATCAAGCATATGATTATGTGGTTGTTTTGACACATTTCTCTTTAATTGAACCAATGTTGACAGATGAACTAAGCAAAATTTTTCTATTTGGAATTTTTGCCTATTAAATAATTTTACTATTTTATCTACTTATTGCAACATTTGAAACCCAAAGAGTAGCCTCAAACTTTAAATTGAGATTAGCTTTAGAGAAAAAAATAGAATCTGTAAGTTCCGTTTTGCACTGGTACTTTACTTTTTATAACATCTTTACAATTCCAATAATTGTAATTAGTGCTAAATTTATGCTAACTAATTATTATATTTTCGGATACTTTAATGCAATTTTACAATATTTTTAAGGAATAATCTTAACATATCTATTAAGGAATCATAGATTTGCTGAAAATAACTCTTTTAAAAGAAAATTCGCTTATGTTCAACTTTTCAATTATACCATTGTTTATTTATTAATTTTTTTTAGATTTTATGAAGAAATTGTATTTGTTAAGTTTGCTTTAGGATTTTTATACGCAATTTTGCAAATAGTGGATTAATTTTATAGTTGTCCTTACAGAGATCCATTTAGAGAGCCCTCCTTAAAAGTAGCTATGATACTTTTAAGTAGTATATTCATATGCTTATTGTTTTCGCTGAAGGCAATTGTAGATGGGTAATTATTTTGGATTCTGTTTGTGGCTGCATTGATAAGTGGTGTTTCTACTTCAATAAGTTAACTGTTTCATGAATTTGCTATGACGAACTACAATTCTCGTTTCAACTTATAAGAGAAATATATAATTATTGGAGTAGATTAATTTTATAGTCATTTTACTTATTTCTAAACAAGTGAATATAATAAATTGACTTACTTTTAATAATTGATTAAACACAATGAGAATTGTATGAGACCTAAGTGTCCTTCTTAAAAATCAAAATTATCAAAAGTTAATTTTAATGATAATATATAATTACAAAAATTAACAATTGATGTAGTGAGTTGTATATTTAAGACTTGTCATAGTAGAACTGTTATTAAAAATGGAGAAATTCATAAGCCTAAATTCGAATAGTTACAATTATAATATATAAGTTTTTTATCATCAATAGCCTAAAGACCATTGATTGGTTATGTTGAATTACGGAAATATTAGTAAGACTAAAATAACGATAATTCCTTATATTTCAGAGAATTGACTTCTAAAATTTCTGCTGAATTAGAATTTTCCATTTTGTATCTTTAGGAAAGGATGATCTAACAGCAATTTAGAAGGGAAAAATATATGCCAAAGTAAGAAAAATTAACGATTGATTAACTTTGGAGGAGTGTTAATTGTTACTAAGAAATCACTCCTAAAATAATTGATGTAATTGATAAGAAACAAAAATTTTGGGATAATCTATTAGAAGGCTATGATGATTTAGAGCCATTTCATAAAGAATAACTGTAGCTGTGCAAATCTATAGATGAACTCTATAAGAAAATTAAAAGTAAATTTTTTGGTATCTCTATTTAGCCTCATTAATAATTCCAGAGGTATTTTTTGACAGGTCAAAGGATGTAAGTTTATAAACAGTTCTTAAAACATTGGATCCAGAAGATAGGAATATAAACATACTAAATTTGAAACTATATTCTATTTTATATGCCGTTATTTTGAATGATTTTGACAGAGTAACTTATTAATATATGATAGGCATTTTAAGCAGAAAAATAAATTGAGGAACTTATAAAGGAAGATAGATAGAAATCCATTGAAATTATAGATGACTGTGCTTTATTGAAGGATGATGCTGCTATTATCTTAGTTAGTCTTGTAAGAAAGAAGGGTCATATAGTGAATAAGAATTTGTTGACTTTGGCGAATTTCTTTGAGTTTTAGAATGTTCAAGATATAGCAGGAGTATAATCAAAATTATACTTTTTAGTAAACATTAATCTCTTCTTTCCTGCCTCCTGATTTAAGAATATTGCACGATGCTTAGCTAAATGAATTTATTTCAAAAGGATTTACAAAGTATTCAGTTTAAAGCATTCACACTTTTTATTTATAAAAATAAGGTTACCTTAGAGAATGTTATATAAAATTGGGAAATTTATTTTAAGATTCTTCAGATTTCATTTTGACAGGTTCAATTCTTAGATTGCAAATCTCCTAAGATATAATTATGTTCGATAGTTATGGCAAAATTATTGGTACTAGTTAAGAATTCTTTCTAAAGAGGATCCTACCCAATAACCCAGGAATGACTATGGAAAGATTTGTGGAACAAGGCAATATTGTTATGTTGATGCCATTCATTTTGGTCAATATAAAGAAACTAGCAAATGAGACATAGACAGATTTTGTAGATTACAGTTATTTCCCAGAATAATTGTTAGATATTTGTTTATAATTTGGATAATTATTTGATAATAAACACTAATATGATCAACGATTATCATCCTATAATTTAACCACAATTAAATCTTAATAAGCTTCACATATTTCAGCAATATCTGACAGAAGTTACAATAATTCAGAAGAATCTGTTAAAATTAAAGGTCTAAATATCCCTATGTTATAAACAGAAAGAATGAATATGGTACTAGATTTTCTATTGAAGTATCATGATGAATAATCTATTCAATTTGATATTCTCAAAATTAAGTACAGTTTAGAGTTTTAAGTAATGGAAACCAAAAAAAATAAATATCCATATTTTGTATTAAAATTAGAACCTTTGAATGAATTTGAAAGATCTGATTCATGTTCCATAATACCTTTTAAAAAATCAATCAGAAGAACACTAATTGCTCTTAAATATGGGGAATCTCAAACTGGTATGGAATCAATGAACACAAAAAACTTCACAAATAAAAACCTTTAGTAAAATTAAGATTAATTAAATGAAACAGCTGATATCAAAGGTCCCTCAGACCAACATCTTTTAGAATAGATTATGCAAATTAGTAATATATCTATTTGTAATCCTTAAAAACAACCAGATGATTTGAAAGTGGTCTTTTAAAACCCTTAGATTTCAAGAAATGAAGATGAAGACTTCCATTAAATAGTATAAGATGTTGAAGAAAGTAAATTAGATGTTTAAAAACCAGAATAGGAATTGTATGAAGATCCCAAATATGATTCTGATTTAATAGAAAAAAAGTCTGATAGTTCAAAAGGTTAAAAATCAAAAAAGAAAAGTGATATTTTAGAGATTTTAAGAAAGAATATTAATAATTAAGAAGTTTAAGAACATGAAAATTAATAGTCCTCTAAGCCCAGTACAACTAAGTCTTCTTCATCAAAGTCACCCTATTTATTAATTAGAACTCTCTATCAAATTGGAGAGATTGATTCCTAGATTTGGACTATAATAATCCTTAATGTTTTTATTTGTCTGATTGCTTTGATTTTGGTTTTCATTAAGATATTCATCGTTTAAAGTAATTATTTAATTTATTTTTAAGGTTAATTTGGAATTCTTTAATCTAATCTAAATTATGTTCAATATCCTGAGAAAATCAATAATTACTTTCTAAAATCATTAATGTTCTCATCAAACATTCTCCAATAAAAATTAGAATTAGTAACTTATAGTTAATTGGTAAATGATGCTCTTAAAACTGAGTTTAGCAATTTAGCATTAAAGATCGAATATGAGTTAAAAAGTATATATGAGGATATCATCACTTTTGAAAATTAAGTAATCTCTACAAATGATGATCTAAGGATCATCAATAATTTAAAATAGTTTTAAATTGCATTTGATTTAACAATACTGTTAGAATAAATTTCCTCCAATTCTATCAACCTAAACTTGAAAATCCAAAATGAAAAGGAACTAGATTAAAATTTCGTGTCATTAAATTTATTCTTTAAATTAAATATGCTTTAAGTCATAACAATAAGCAAAAGCTATATCAATTATCTTAATGATAACTTAATGTTTTATGAGCAACAAATTGTTAATATTCTCATTTATGTTATTGTTGCAGAACTTAGTATCATAACTGCTTTCATGTTCTTAATCATTAAGGTTTTATAAGATGTAAACTAATTAATCAGAAAAATCTTAATTCTAATTACAAAACTAAGTGAGGATGATGTGAATTAAATTAATAAGATTTATTCGTAAATAAAAATTATACTTAAAGATCCAAAATAGGTCTAATGGAAATAAACAAATTTTGTTAAATGCATATTTGAAACCAATTTGATAAAAGCTAAATAAGATTTAAACTTTCTTTAATCCTCAAGTGGATCTGATGCTGCCAAAAACAATAAGTAGAAATTTAAAAAGAGATATCAAAACAGTTCTTTAACTTCAAGAGTATATAATCTAAGATTACCTTAAATTTGGAATTATGCATTCATATTTTTATCTTGGTTATTTCTAGCTGGTTATTTGTTAGGTGCATTAGGATTATCCCTTTCAATGGTTCATTCGATTAAACCAGCGATTGCCTTAAATTTATAATTAATAGAATTTAAATTAAAATTCGATTCTCTAATAGTTTATGGAGAAATTTTGAAAACAGACTAGTTGGTGAATTTAAAGCTAAACCAATTGTTTGAATTATCTTCGATTAATTTCAACTAAGATGGGGTCATAGCTGAATTTTTTTCATTATAAGAAGGTTTCTAAGATTAATTGTCCGTCATTTATGATCAGTTAGAATCAAGTACTTCCCTTCTAGAAGAACAAAAAAACACTTTATTGATTCCATTTCGTAGTTCTCTTTGTGAAAGCGATCCTACTCTTGTTCCAGCTTGTACAAATCCATAAGAATCCATTTCTTCGGATAATAGTTTAGATTATCTTTCTGGAGGGATAGTTGACATGGTACATGAATTTTCAAAAACTTTGAAAACTTTCTGGCAGTTAAATGATTTTGCTATTACTGATGAGGATTAATTAGAAAAGTTTCTATCTGGATAAGTACATACTACAGAATTTGTTCATCATTTTCTATTTTAAGGAAAGATTATGGAACAAATTGCAAATACTATGTTAAATTTAAATAAAAGCACTTTAGACTCTGTTATCTTAAAATTTTAAATTTATATGTATATCTTGGGATTGACATTAATTATCGTTTATATTTTATGCTTTTATAAGTGGATTTTAAGATTAGATAATGATATGTATTTAACAAAATTAGCGTTAACTCTAATTCCTGCTGATTTCTTGAATGAACAAAAGACAATGAGTGATTTAAAAAATATATAAAATGAATGACTGATCAATATCTATATTCCACAATACAAAAAAAATGCTTCTTAAGTTTTTATATTATTATATAAATTTAATTTTTAGAAATGGCATTCAAAATTGTTTTCAATAGAAAAATACATAAGTTGCCTCTTCATGTCACCACAGTTTAGGCTATAAAATCTTCAATCGAAAAACTGTACCCTCAAATAAATTAGAACTATCACATAGTCTTTTTCTATGAATCAGAACCTCTTGAAGTAAGAATTTAACTTAACTTAAAAGATTGTTCATGAAGATGCATTAGTAATACTTTTAAAAATTTTACAATTATCCTCCTATAAGTTGTTTGTATTTGAGAATAATATTGGACAATTAACAGAAGAAGGTACTTTTTTCATTTAAATATTTAGATCTCAAATTTATGGAGCAGTCTAGCATATACAATGCAAGCACAATTTAAATAGATTAAAATATAAAATAATAGTAAGCAAGGCAAGGTAATTAATAATTTCAGTAATATATTGGTTAAATGCATAATCAATAGAAACTTAATGAAATTGACTAGTAATCTATACATTAATATATGCCTTAAATGAAGCAATAATAATAATAGTAGTAATAGTAATAACAATAATAATAATAATAATAACAATAATAATAACAATAATAATAACAATATTAATAATTTTAAAGTATATAATAATAAGTTTAACAACCTTAAAATAATTATCAAAATATGTTATAAGGATATTATCCTTCCTAAAAATAACAAAGTTAATCTTAAGCTCCTTTGGGCCTATAATTTTAATATCCACAAATGGAATAAGAAGTACAATAAGAAGCTTACTAAGTTGAGGTAGTTCAGAACTCATAAGTTTAAAGTTATCCTGATAAAGAATTTATCTGGAAATTAGTTTTAAAAAATTCAGGCTAAAAAACTTGGCCTTAGACAATGAAAATACGATGCATCGATAATCCTTTCAAAACTTAATAGTTACTATTGCCTGAAGCTATTCCAGGATAGGTTGTTGACGTCTCAATTTAATTAAAGGCTCCTTAAAAAATAGATTCACTTTTTGTAAATTGGGGTATTTATTACCTAGAAAATACTTTGGAATTTGCTATAAAATCAACAATTTGTCTCTTCCTGGAAGTAATAAAAGAATGTATTAATAATATATTATATCTAGAGCCTGAATTAAGATATCAAGGCACTTAGATTTTAGTTAAGGCTGAATAAGTAAAGGCAATAATGACAGATTAGAGCATAAACTACATATGTAAGTTTATAGAGAAACACAAAATACTTTAATATAGAGTAGAGGATATAATCAATAAGATCTATGATTAATAATCTTAATAATGATATTTTTTAATGAATTATAAATTAACAGAGCCTCTTTAAGGTCAAGATCAACAACCTGATATAGTTGGTGAATTTATAACTCCAAAAGGCAAAAGAAGAGTTTTGCATGGGTTTTCTAATTAAATAATTGTCGCTAACAAGAACAAATTGATTTCTTTATCATTCGAAACCAAATTTTAGTTATTAAGAGAATCATGCGAGGAGAAGTTTAAAGTTGGAAAACCACTAGGATTATTAATTGAAAGGGAAAATGTCGAACATAAGATAAAATTATTTTCAGATGACACTTAACTTCTAAAAAGATGGAGAGATTATTTGGCAAGACATATAAATTAAAGAGCATTTCATGAAAGTTTTAAGGCCCATCGAAAAATTGGGAAGGGTAATTTTGCTTCAGTGTATTTGGCTGATCGTTTGGAGGATGAAAGAAGTTTTGCAATTAAAGCATTTTCAAAAGAAGTAGCCTATGGTTAGGATAAAGGAAAAGTAAACATGCACTGTAATAATATAGATGTCTATTTTGAATGAAATATAAGTCATGAGACAGCTTGATAGTCACGCCTTAATAAAACTACATGAGGTTTATGAAACTGAAAATTCGTTATATATGGTACTTGATTTACTGGAAGGAGGATCTTTGTATGATAAGGTAAAGAATAGGCCATAGTTTAATTCATTTGAAATTGAAGTGCTAATGTTTACTTTATTAGAAGGATTATAACATATGCATTCAAAACATATAATGCATAGAGATTTAAAACCAGAGAATATTTTATTTAGAAAACCAAAGTAATCACTAATCCTTATCATTTATTAGCAATATATAGTCTGTTTGTATTGCTGATTTTGGGTTGGCTTAAAACGCACATGAATTTCCATATTTATTTAATAGGTGCGGAACACCAGGATTTGTAGCCCCAGAAGTGGTGAATTGTAAGGATGGAGGAAGATATGATCCAATTTGTGACGTTTATAGTTTAGGCTTAATATTCTACATTCTGTAACTATTTCTGTTATATTATAAGATTAACTGGCAAACCTGCATTTCCTGGAAAAAGCTATAATGATGTATTGGCCAAAAACAGAAAATGCGAAATATTATTCGATGGGGCCTTATTTGAGAATGTTCCATAACAAGCATATGATTTATTAAGAAAGATGTTAGAAAAAGAGCCAAATAAAAGAATCACTGCTTAGTAAGCTCTTGGGCATTCCTATTTTGGTCGAAGATTGAAACAAGTAGATGATAATGAAGAGACAACATTAAAAGTATAGGAGGAACATTTAAAATTTGATAAATAGAGATTAACATAGTTAAGCAATTCACCACTTAATTCTCCTTTGATAGCTGCTTCATCTAGATTAAGGAAAGATTGTTCAAATGATAGTTTATATCAAAACAGTCCTTTGTTAAATGGACATACTGATTAGATAGGTACTATAATTTAATATTCTAAGATTCTCCTTTAAATAATGGATTTAATAGCCCTTCTGCTTAAGGTAGATAATTAAATAGGGCTGATTAATAATAATAACAAAAGCCATCTAGATTTAGAGATTTTGATGGAAATAATACCAATGGCCAAGGAAGTAATACAAATTCTAATTCCAAACCTTTTAGTCTAAATTAAAATCCTTTACACAAATACGCAATAAGAAATGAAATGGTCAGATAGTAAAATAACTAAGAATAGAAGCATTGACAAAAATAGATCTGAAAATAATTTTTATCATTCTAAAATATCATATTATATTTACATAATATTGAGATTATTAAATTAATTATTTATTGTTATAAGATCATTTCAATGCAGAGTAATAAAAAAATAGAATAGAATTTTAATGAACTCTTGTTCCTTCCACATATTAATAGCAAATCTATTGCGATTAATGAATCAATGAGAAGATAGTTGAGTTTATAATGCAAAGATAACTTTTTGTAATTTCTTGTTGTCTAGAAGGCAGGAAAGGTAAAATTGGTTTGAAATAGGTCTGGTGACGTAGTATTTCTAGAAAAATTGAAATAATAATATCGATCTGAATTCAAGACTAAGCCTTTACAGATATCAAAATCACATATTCCATATTTAAAAGTAAAAGAAGAAAACGATAAATAACTGAAAAAATAAGCATACCTGGTCTTAAGTGGTCGCAAAATGAGATAGTAAACACCCTTGGATGAGTTTATTAAAAAAAGACATGAAAAGAGCTTAAATTAGACTGCTTCTCTAGCTGACGGATTGCATGCAAAATCTAAACTTGATATTTTTAACATATGAAATTTTAAATAAAATGACTTGTAGTATTGATATTAATCGATTTATTGATCTTATATTTATTACCAAGAAGTTATAGGAAACATCAAGAGGAACTAAATTGTTAATAAAAAGTAGTACGCTGCTCCAAAATTTCAAGCATCATTCAACATCATAATTAATAGCATTTAATTATAATACTCATATAAGATATATGATCAAACTCTAGAGTATTGATGCTCATTTTATAATTAAAACCGAATATATAAATGTAAGTTTAACGGATGATTCAATCAAAGACTAAGTTAACTTCTTTTTAAGATATATCATTATTAATTGAAATCCCAAAAATAAGTTCAATTTAAATACAATTTCAGAAAATATTTAATATGATTGGATCCTTTATGATGCTGCGAAAGTCAGGATAAAAGTATATATAAAACTATCAAATTAGTGAGGATAAAGGGAGAGAAAGGGTATGATGAAGAAATAAGAATTAATGGCATAGGAACTTATTCTTGTTAAAAAACAGATAAAAATTAAACATCAAAAATTATTTCTAATTATTTACAATAGTTTTTTTGGTTATCAAAAAATTCATTAACTATGTTTCAAATGTGAGAAATAATAATCAAAAAAGATATTATGGACTAATAGCTATCATTTAAGATAGTTCCCGAAATATAACTGCATTTGTAATAAATCATAAGAATTCTTATTCTTGCATCAGAGATATTAAATTAGTAGCAGTAAAGCAAAAATTTAAAATCAAATGTCAAGTTCAACCCCTATATGTTAAGAATTTGAACATATGATTAATTTAATAAGGATATGATTTAAAGAACAACAAATTGAAGTGTAAGCAAAGGGCATGAATAATTTTTTTAATTAAATTTTGTCATTCTTTTGATAAAATCATCTTTATCGTCACTGATAAGTCTAGATTATCGATTATATGGCAATTATCAATTATCTTTTACTTAATTTAATTCTTTGTTTTAATTAAATTCCATTTATTCATTATTATAAATTAAATGTTAAACTTTAAGAATATTTACAAATTATTTATATAAGCAAAACCCACACCAAACCCAAATTTTTTGAAATTTATTCCAGGTGGAAAGTAAGTTATGTTCAATGGAACCTATGATTTTTCAAGACCAAGAGAAGCAAAATGTTCACCTTTAGCATAAAAATTATTTATGATTGACGGAGTTACTAGAGTTTTTTATGGAAAGGATTACATTTCTATAGCAAAAAAGGAAGAAAGTAGATGGGAAG